>PVIY010012486.1:0-61893 GCA_004026745.1 Myrmecophaga tridactyla | reverse complement strand
AGCCACTGGAGTCAGAAGCTGAAAGCAACACAGCCCGAGAACAAAGGGTCAGTAGATGCCAGCAACGTGCCTTCCCATGTGAGAGAGGAACTCCGATGCCATTGGCCTTTCTTCAAAGTCAAGGTATCCTTTTATAGGTGTCTTAATTTGGGCATTTCCATGGCCTTAGAATTGTTACTTGTAACTTAAGAAATCCCCATTGAAAAAGCCAACCCATTTCTGGTATATTGCATTCCAGCAGCTTTCCTTGCTGTCCCTCAAATCTCCGTGGCTACCGGTAAAATAGCTCCAATCCTCTCTTCCTCAAGTTCTTATTTTGTTGGTCCCTCATATATTTATACAGTAAATGCATAATAATTTACCAAAAAGTTAGAAAATAGATACCAGGCCACAATCCTTCTATTTGAATTTAATACTATAAAGTGATTGTTTTATATTTGGGATATCTAAGAAAAAACCTCCTTGGACTATTTCAGTGGAAATTAATCTCAAATAGAATAGGAACTCACCTTGCTACAAATTCAGAAATTTGTTGGGCTGCAACTGGCATATGCAGGAATGTTTACAATCTAAAATCTATATACAGATATATTTAAACAACTCAACTTATTTTAGTTTTAAAATAATGCATTCTATTTCAGATTTTACATTTCCAATAGTTTACCTATTTTAAGTATAAACATTTCATTTTTTTGCTTTTTGAATTTAATTTATTTAATTAGAGAAGTTGTAGGTTTACAGAAAAATCATGTAAAAAATATAGTGCTCCCATATACCTCACCCCCCCCTTATTATTAACACTTTGCATTAGTGTGGTACCTTTGTTACAATTGTACTACAAACATATTTAGCTTTGAAACGTGATATTAAATTATTAAATATTAAAGATCTTCCTGTAAAGAAATTTTAAATTTTAAACTAATTCCCAGATACAGATGAAAGAGGGAAAGCTGTACACTTTTTAGAAAACTAAAACTCGAATTACATTCCAGGCACATGAGGCCTCTGTTGAGAAGAGTTTACTTCTGGTTTCTAATTTGAAAGCTTGGGATTTTAGGGGTGGGGGGGGAATTATTCAATTCCACACCAAAGAGGTCCAGTGGGATAACTGTAAACTATGGTGAGAAAGAATTTGGGAGACCAGTTCAAAACATCACGAAATAATTTTCTGTGTGCCAGAGTATAACTAAGTTTCTAAAACATTTTGAAAAGAGAATGTCTTGGGGAAACTCAGTGGGATCAGTTTATGACTTTCTCTAAACCAGAAAGTGCCTTGGGTAATTATCAGAAACCAGAGGATTTTACTTCACACTCTGATTTGACAAATAACTTTTTAAAACTGTGATTGAGCAATAATTGCACCCTTCTTGGTTTCTTTGACCAGAAAGTAATGAATGGTGATAAGACTGTGGCACAACTTTTACTAATTTGACCCTAGTCAATTTTGCTTGTGATGCATAGTATGTGATTTTTCAGGCTGGCTTCTGTGTGCCAAGTGTATGTGTATATATAAAAATTATATACTTATATAAGTATATAATTATATGTAAAATTTTATATATAGAAAAATTAAATTGTATATATCATATAAATATACCTTTATTCAGAGGATAAGGCAAGAGAAAGCAAACAAACAAACCAACAAAAACAAACAAATGAAAACTTCAGTAAAATGGTGCTGCAATAATGGGATGCTCTAATGGAGAAAGAATGAAATGTGACCCCTGCCACATAGCATACAAAAACAAAAAAATACTCCAAATTGATTTGAGTCAATTGTGAAAAATGAACAGGTGTGCTGGAATAACTAGTTTTGTTATGAATGATTCATCCCTCATTGCTTATATCTCAAAAGTTTAAATTTAAAATTTATCAGATATTGATTAAAATGCCAAAATATAAACATTTTAATACAGTAACTTTAATTCTGACCTATTTGAAATATATCAAAAGTGACTTTTAAAATTTCATGGATTTGAAGTTTAATGTGACTTTTTTTAAAAAAAGAAATGACTGGTTCGGCTACATCTCTCTGGCCATTTGTGTGCTAGAGACACTCTGCTTTCCTACCCTAATGAAGTGCATTAGTCAAGAGCTCAGTGACCTCTGACAGGCTCCGTATGGGATTATATAGCCTGACAGGAGGCAGCTGGAAGAAATACTTCGACAATTCACACTTAAAGTAATCCTTGAAAATTGCACGGCAGTTATGAGGAAGTAACAGTTTGGCTCCCTTGTGAAAAAAACTAATAAAAGGTATTTCAAGTGGAGTTTGGGGACACTAACTACAGTCTCTGAATTAAAGCTAAATTATCAGGTTCTCTAAGCACCAGTCAATAGGGAATACTTTCTCCTGAATAGATTCAATCTACAATCCTATTTCAAGCAGCTCTCACTTTAGTCTGTTGATAGAAACCTCATTTAGCCAATGGATTATCTATAATTGACGAACTCCATTAATAGAATTTTAACACATCTCACATGTAAAAACATTTCAGTGAGGGCTCAAAGAGAATAATTGTTGTAATCAGAAATAAAAATGGTCATGTTCCACAAAAACGATGACAAGAAATCAATGATGGAGTTTTCACATGTTGATTTCTAGTTTTCTAACATGCAATTTTATCTAAAATGTGTATGTTTTTCCTAATAGTAACGGTTCTGCTATTACTTTGCTTAAAATTCCATTGTCCATTTAAAAGAGGTATTTCACAAAAATAACTTTCAAAGACTTAATATATTTATTATAAATATTAAATAATATAAAATTATGTTATCACATATTATATAATATGCAATTAAATTATATGCATATTTTTAAAAACACAAGATACTTTAATATCTCTAGTAAACTCCTCTTCTGTATGTCTCAGAATATCAAAAATTTCTTCTTGCCATCTGTTACAATTCGCTTATAGTTGTGACTGAAGCTCATTCCATAACAGAGACATAAAAGTACAACAATGCAACTGCCTTGGAAAAGGCAATACTTTTTATCTAAGTTTGAAGTTTGCATCATGCACAAAGTTTGTATCTTGACTTATACCTACCAGGCACTCAAGAAATGTGCGATAAATTAAATTGAAACAATCTATCAGTATTGTTCTCTTGATTGATCAACATTTCTATAGAATTTTCCTAGGTCATTCAAAAATATTATTTGATACATATTGTGACAACTCCTCTGCTAAATGCTGAATTCTGAATTTTTTAAATGTCTTCACAACTGTGTTAACTTTCTGCTTAGCTCATAGTTTAGCCTCTAAATTTACTCATTTTAAATCTACAGTGTATTTTGAGAAAAACTGCATTAATAAACTTATTCATATTAACCTCCGGCACTTCTTTGTGCTGTATCCTTTATGTAGAGGTCGCTGAGCTTCCTTTCAATAAAGAATACAGACCACTTTCTTGATTCTCCACTTAACAATAGCAGTTTTTCTACCTATAGACCTATTGTCTAATTTACGCAACTTTTTTTCAACATTTTCACTCTCAGAATTTATCAGATTCCTATGATCTGTCTGTGGTAATTTAGGATGAATTAAATCACCAGGTGTCCACACAGGTTTGATTATTTTTGATGATCTGAAGATGGCTAAAGAGGAGGAAGGAGGCAGAATGTCTCCTGAAACATCACTTGTAAGTAAAATTTTTATTCCTTTCTCAGATACTATATTTGGGGGGTGTGCCAACTGCCTGAGTGCAGGGTGAATTTAGATCCCTGCAGTAATGGAATAGGTAGGAATGATTGTGCAGCAGCTGTGGGATAATACACCAGGTCTAAGGGTCTCCAGGGTCTCCTCTGTCATGTGTATTAAGAGTTACTGATTTAGACCATGTGTCTTTCAGGCAAGTGAACTAACTACTTGTTAGATGATCTAATTCAGAGTCGTTATCTTTGGTTTAATGTTACTCAAGGGGATGACAAAATCTTGCCCGCTTTAATTTTTCACTTCCCCACTTTTAATTTCCATTCTACTGGAAAATGTTAGCCAGAGGGCTTTGTTCTTCATTCATTGATTTTTATTTACTGAGACCTCTAAAGAGCAATATTATTAGGACTTCACTTAGAGGACAACATAGTATATCATGCTCTTCCATTTTCTTGTAACTTATTTTGGGTGATTTGTTCTCATGGGTTGTTCATTTTGACTTGCTTAAGGGATTGATATTATTTCCATTTTTGACAATACTCACAGGTACTCACCATGCTAGCTGGGTTAAGATACCTGATCTTGACATAACAACCCCCCAACTCTGACATTTAACAGATACATGATTGTAAGCTGCTCAGTCATCTTCTCCAAGATTTGACCATTTTCCTCTTTGGTAAATTGAGATTAAAATCCCATAATCCAAAAGATTGTAAAATTCAAATGTGCAAACAAGATTGCATGGGTTCTGTAAAATGAAAAACATTACAATAGTTTGGATTATTATTAAGCTGTTTTTCTTGTTTCTTTGTTTCATTTTTCTATTTATTGCTGACATATATTTTATTACAATAATATTTTATTATATATTTATATTTTATGTAAAACATATATTAGATACATATATTTTATGTTATTTATATAGTATATTTTATTATATATAATAAAAATGTAATCTGGCTATCTAGATTATTTTTCAGTTTTTCTTCAAAAAAGTTTAGGCTTAATACTATGATTCCGAAAAGTAGTAGTACCTGAGAAGTTAGTCATTTTGATTTTTTTTTGTGTTACACACTCACTCACACCCACTCCCAGTATTTCTTCTGTGGCTGTAATTGTGGCCAAAAATAATGATGAAAATTCACAGAATTTTTTTTTCCCACTCTGAACTGAGCATATGCAACAGGCTTCAGAGATTTTCTGTGATACTGGTTGCTGTTTGTAACTTTTAGATAATAGTAAAATACAAAAAAAGAGATATTCAGAAATTTGGAGTTGCCTTAAATACAGAGCAAATGGACTTCTAAAAACTGTTGAAAATGCCACCTGTGCTTTTCAGCTAGTGATTCACACTCTTCATTCCTTTTCTAAATGTCTTTAAAAATTTTCATGCATGAAGTGTTTTATTTTGTTGTGCAGAGTATCAATAAAAATGTGAAATATAACTTTTAAAATTATAAACTTCCAGTGCAGTTTTTTTTTTCCTTTTACAGATGTAGTAAAAAGTTCAGTGGCTCAACTGTTCATTGCTGAACATATTTCTTCCCAAATACACTCAGCACCTCAAGGGTGAGAATATATCCTTCAAGGTGCTGTTATGGAATATCACAGAAAGTAGGGTCTGTCTAGGCAGCTCAGATTTACAGCCTTGCCTTCAGTCGAAACCAGCCAATTTTACCTTTAGCCCAATTATTCAACTTTTATAGACCTCATGACACTCAATACAGGAAAATCATAGTTAGTAGCGCTTAGAGATGAGTAAGATTAATTCTTTCATGCCATGGTTTTATAGAAGAAAAATACTTGTTGCTTTCCATGAGGTTTCATGAGGTCCATGCTAACATATCTGTGGCTTCCTTTTAACATTTCAAAATTGACAAGGTAATCAGAGATGCTGGTATTTATGTTCAAGCTCAGACTATATGCACTGCAAGTCTGCCTGCTTTAAATTCATGTTTCTCTTGTATGTATAGGTGCAAGAAATGAATTATTCAAGCATGTATGTCATGGGGAAATAGATTAAAAAAAAACAACAACACTGAAGTCTGCCAGATAGTGAAACCTCAAGAGTAGAACCATTTTTATTCTTCTTTGTATTCTAGCATCTAGAACCATGTCTAACATAAAATAATGCTTAATAAATGTTTGTGGGATGGTTAATTGTTGAAAAGGGGGTTAGAGAGTTGCTGACATATAAGAACTGCGTCATCATCATCTAAAACCTGCTAACATTTCCTAATCTCATATATTATTGTTTTTCTGGGGTGATGATCTTCTGACTCTTACTGTGAGTTATATATTCTTTAGTATATATACAACTGGGTAAACCTCTTAATAAGAGAAATTTTGCTAAAAGGAATTGAACAAATTGTTTGGGTGGTGAGATTATGTAGAAAAATTCAAAGCGGGAGACATTTCTAAATTCTCTAATTTTAGAGCATTTTTTGTCATTTAATGGAATTATGCCAACCTGTTAACATTGTCTGCCCCTTGTAAACAGTTTTACTTCTACTCTCTATATAGGCAATAAAGTAATAGAAAGTTTTTCTATAGGATGGAAGAAGGAAGAGCACCTTACATTTATACAGTATTTTCACATTCAACGCTGAAAAATGAATAAGGCAGAGCAAATTCCAGGAAATCTATTTGAGAAGCGTTTCAAAGTCCTTTTTATATCAAATTCTCAAATAGCTTTCTTACACCTATTCTCCCTCATTTTAAGATCTTTGATGTTAGAATTTTCTTAGTGAAGAAGCAGACAGAGTAAGAGGCATTTTTTGGTAACAAGACTAGAGCCCTGTACATGAGTAAATGTAGGTTGTGCTAAAATTTTGACATCACATTCTTTAGGGTAGTTTGAGCCTAGTATATCATGGAGAATGACTGGAGATGGAGTTTGGGGAGATATTGTGAAAGGCCTTAGGGTTGGGGTTAATGAATTTAAGCTGTATCCTCAGAACAATAAGAGGACATTACAATTTTAAAATAGGGAATAGTAGCTTATTATTCTTCTTAGAAAAGTAAATGAAGGAGGTGCCTTCATGTGGGAGTGATTGAAGGAGCAGTAAGTAGGTTATTGTGATCGTTTAAGATGCGGTGACCAGATTAACTAAAGAATAATCATCAATGTGCAAGAATAGGGCCTAAAATAAGAAAGGGCTCAAGTCAATCTTTAGTGAAAACAAGAGAGAAAGTGGAGGTCAGGGAAGAAAAGATGGATAGAGTCATAGAGGAGCTAGGTGAAAGAATTGTCATGGAACTTAAGGGAAACTTGTTCACATTTTTCTGACACATACAGAATGCTCAATAAATATTAAACAAATTACCAAATGTTCTCCTGAGTATGGAATGTCTTGGAAGGGTCAACATGGCTAAGGACTTTCAATAACTAAAAGCAATTATGAGGTCATTGATGACCTCTCTTAAAACAAATATATCAGATTCGCAGGCACAGAAGTCATATTTTAAAATAATGAAGAGTAAATTTGAACTGAGGAAGCCTAGATGATGATTATAAACTGAATTTATAATAAGTTTGGCCAGAAAGAGACTAATTTAACTCAAGAAAAAGTTATTGATTCTCTATTTTGAGGCAGATACTGTGCTACGCTCTGTGTCCCTGAATGGAGCTTGGGGTCCAGTGGACTTTAACAGGTGAGCTGAATGCTATGAATAACTAAGCACAGGATGATAAGGGATAATATAATAAAGGAGCTGACCTAATTTACATGAAGGAAAATCTCCTCTAGGAAGACAAGACTAAGATGAGATTTGAAAGATGAGTGAGAATCAGCCAGGCAAAGATTGCTATGGGCATTGGAAAGAAAAAAAAATACTGGCAGAAGGAATATGTAAAGGATTAGAAACAAGGAAGAGCATAGAATTTTTAAATTGTAAAATAGATCATACCCACAAAAGTTTAGAAATAACTTTCATTGATTCACGATTTCACTTAAGAAATAGAGCATTTGGATATTTTTGAAGCCTTCTGTGTTTTCTCCTCCTGACTGTACCCCTCTCCCTTCCTTTAATATATAGTCAATATATATGTTCAATATGTAACAACTGCTTTAAATTTCATGTAAATAATTAATTTGACTTACTATATGTTATTAAAATGTGTAACTATCATTAAATCATATATTTTTCATTTTTATTATTTACTTAACTTTTATGCAAATTGAATCATATTTTACATGTATTATTTTATGATTTGCTTTTTTCCATTCAATGGGGTGTTTTGAGAGTCATCCATGTTGATTCTTGTAGCTGAGATAGATTCCTTTTCATTATTGCGTAGTGATCCAGTATATGAAATATCACAATTTATTTTCCATCCACTAGACATTTGGGTATTTCCAGAATTTTACTTTACCAACAACGTGTCTAAACATTCTGCTGCACAAATGTGAACATTTTTTGGTAATATTTACATAGGAACAGAATTCTGAATCTTGGATATGAACATGTTTAATATTGCCATGTAATGTCCAATTGTTTTAGAAGACCATAGAATTTTTGAGGCCCTGAAAGAATTCTAGAATTGTTGAAATATAGAGAAATAGGATGGTGACTTATGAAGAGGTGTGAGATCAGGAAGTTTTTAGAATTGGATTTTGTGTTTGTTCATTGCTTTGCATGTTTTAGCATAGGGAACATATGAGCATATTTTTGAGAGCACATGGAAGAACACCAGTGGAGAAGAAGATTCTGGAGATAAAACTGAGAGAGAGCATAATTGGTGGTGCAAGTTTCCAAAGGAAAGGGATCAAAGAAGAGAGGGTAAAGAATTGCAGCTCAGAGACATAGAGTGAATAGAGATCGCACGGCAAGACTAGGGGAACTGATCATGAAAACAGTGTGTACCCTGGACTTTTTCCCAACTGGATAAAACTGGTAAATAAAAACAACAACAGTAGAACGCAAAAGTAACTACATCATTCCTTTGTGATGTAAAGCAAATGATTTCAAATATAATGATGGGATATGTGCCAGTTTGAAAGGATTATGTGTCCTAGAAATGTCATGTATCCTGATCCATTTTGTGGAGGCAATCCCTACTCAGCACTATAGGTTGGAAACTTGATTAGATTATCTCCACAGAGATGAGACTCACCCAATTGTGAGTATTAACCTTTGATGAGAGGGAGATTTGACTCCACCCATTCTAGGTGGGTCTTAATTAGTTTACTGGAATCCTTTAAAAGAGGATTTTTAGAAAGAGCTAGAGAGTCATGAGAAAGACCTGAGAACCACAAGAGCCCGCGCAGCCAGAGACCTTTGAAGATGAAGAAAGGATACACCCCCGGGGGAGCTTGACGAAACAAGAAGCCTGGAGAGAGAGCTAGCAGACGTCACCATGTTTGCCATGTGCCTTTCTGGTTGAGAGGGAAACTCCAAACTTCATTGGCCTTTCTCGAGTGAAGGTAACCTCTTGGTGGTGCCTTAGTTTGGACGTTTTCAGCCTAGAACTTTCAACTTGCAACTTAATAAATTCTCCTTTTTAAAAGCTGTTCTATTTCGGGTACATCGCATTCCGACAGCTAGCAAACTAGAACAGGGTGTGTGTCCTGTAGTTTTTCCCATGTCCCAACTCAAATTAACAGAGTTAAAGAATGTGCAGATTAAGTTCATGAGCACAATGCAGATGCTGCAAAGAAATTCTTTTGGAGCTAACTCTTGGAAAATATCTCTTTAAAATTATGTTAGTTTTCTTTTCCACAGGCATTAAGATGGTCCAACTGACATTTTTTAGCAGCAGAGTTATATTCTCCAAATGGATATGTGTCAGGTTGAATATTTATTTTTCTTATTACAATGGTAATAGGAGCTATGTCTTGGCTACTATATTGAGCGTTATAAACACAAGGACGGAGGTGGTAAAATGCAAACATTTGGGTTATGCCAGTAAATAGCTACTCAGGCAGTTGGAATGACTATGGCAATTAGCTAGTGATTCATGAGGAAGTTCGCATGATGGCTTTTCATTTTTTGGCAAAAATGTAATTGTTTCTGTATATTTATGCATATGTATATGTATATGTATATATATATATAGAGAGAGAGAGAGAGTTTAGAAACATTTTTATCTTTCAAAAATATGTTTTTATTCTTCAAAATGCTTACACTCTTGGGAAAAGCTAATTTTCATGAAGCAGAAATATGCCCTTCAGGACTTAGATTTTGTCTTACGAAGTGGCTTTAGAAGAGTCATTTTTAAAATATTCCGATAGGTAAAAATGACTCATAGGAAGGATAAATGCTTCTAGACACTCATTTGTATTTTGCCTAGACAAGCCTATCTCAGTTTACCGTGATTCTGTTCTAATTTTCTTTGTATTTAAAGATCCTGTTACATGTGTCTACATTGTGTTTTACAAATAACTTATTCATATACTCGTTTTGTCACACAAAAAAACTATTTTCATTTATTTATAGATGCAGTTTAACTACAAACAGGTTGCTTTTTATTATTTAATATCCTTCAAGGATTAACTCACTGGAAAATACTTCCTGCTCCTTCCCCATCCCTCAAACTCAATATTCATGCCTTGATTTTTTTTTTTTCCTCTCCAAGGTCAAAACAGCAAAAATCCTGCAGCATTTTGGTTTTAGTTCTAGTTAAATGCAGGCAACTGTAAGTTTAGTAAATCTTCTATAATTTATATGGTATGGGCTATATCTTTAGCACTCTGTAGAAAAAAAGTTTTCTTGTAAAGGCTTGCAGTTCTACTATATAATGTAACACCTTTATATCTCATATGAGGTCATCGAATCATACATGCATTTATTCCTTAGGAAAAACAATTATGTGAGCAACATATCAGAGTTCGACATGATTTTTCCATTGCTGCCAGCTCTAAGGTCACAAACAACTCAAACCTCAGCTGGAAAGATAGCATTATTTCTTATGGCCTTTTAAGAGTAAGAGTTTCAATTTTCTTCATAACCCAGGTCATATCAGAAAAGATTTGTGTTTGCTATTTGC
The DNA here is from genome assembly GCA_004026745.1 of Myrmecophaga tridactyla. Taxonomy (NCBI): domain Eukaryota; kingdom Metazoa; phylum Chordata; class Mammalia; order Pilosa; family Myrmecophagidae; genus Myrmecophaga; species Myrmecophaga tridactyla. Next base: position 51,249 of record PVIY010012486.1, on the reverse strand, counting down.
AAGACAGAGTTTTAGCTTCTGGCCAAAACTCCTGATTTTTATGCAGGTTTAATTTTGGCATCTGTTCTGTCCTTTGCTCCCAGTGGGATAAAAATAGCTGTGATACAATATTAAATAGCAGTTTCAACCTCATTTCTCAACTCCATATATATGCTTGGAAAATAGAACTGATATGAAATACATGTGTCCAGATTTATAGCAGAATTTTGAAAAGATCCTGTTGTAAACTGAAAAGGTATAAGCTGGCCTCCCCAAACTAGTGGCTGATAACCTCCACCATCTGTCTTATGTCTGAGAGCCAAGCGTAACTCAGAGATGGGGCAACCTTTCCAACTCAGAAGTCAACATGAGAAGAAACAGTGACTGTGTAGGTAGTAGATGATTTATATACCTTTTGCCTCCCCTTTCCTTCCTCAGACATTCATGGAAATATTTCAGTGACCTCTGTGCCCCATTTATGTGCAGAATAGTTTAACTTTTTTTGCTTGCAGTAGATTACTAACGATATTGACTTGAAGAGCTCATTTGATGTCTCTTTCTACAATAATGTGTGTAAATAATTTTCAAAGTATGTTCCTAGTCATGGTCCCCTTTAGATCCATTAGGTAACTGTGAATTAAACAGATTAAATATGATTATTCCATTCTCTAGTTGAAAAAAAACAAAGTTCAAGCCTTTAAAATAACCTACTCAACATTACATGTTTCATAAATAGCAGAGTGGAATTCTGGTTCCTGACTCTTAATCCAGTGCTCTTTTTACAATGTACCCTATACTACGTTGAAATATGAAGTATTTGTCTCGATTTACATTAGGAATCTTAATCTGTTTAATGTCTTTCTTGGTTAGACTCATGCTTAAACAAATCTGCTTTAACCAGTTCTCAAGCACACAAAAGCCCCTTTATTAGGATTAGTAGAAATCAATTAACTTCCTTTACTGTTTGTTGAAAGTTTCAAACTTCTAATGAGTTGCTCAATATCATTGACTGGGTACTCAGTGCACTAACAACAATAAAAACAAACATCTATGTGATGTACTGAATGTGCTTAAAAAGGAGCATCAGGAGACAGCACTGATATATAGCTGCAAGCTTTTGCTGATAGAAAAACTGTTTTGGGGGAGTCCTTTGCAAGAATTGCTGTAGTCACTTCAAATCGTTTTTATCTAGTCTTGCAACAATACGGTGTGTTAATCACATAGATAACTGCCAACATTTCAGCATTCTGTGACCCGACTACCAAGCATATCTTTTCAGAGTAAGGTTTTCACAAGTATACAAATGAACAAAGATGTGATTTACATAGCAATTTTTAAATGACTAATGGAACTTCATTTTTTTTTTCCCCATGGGGGAAAGTAAAACTCCATTTTGTGGACAAAAAAATTTTAAAAATCACTTAAAGATGTTTGATGCATAGCTAAAAAGTTGAGTACACTGCAGAGAAGTTTGCTGAATTTCCAAAGGGGAAAGATGTGTTTGAATTTTTTTCTCCTTCCCCTCCTTATTCATTACTTGATTAATTGATTGACCAATTAATAGATTGATAACAGGTGAGAGAAATGCTCACAGGTTCCTGAAGTTCAGGACATATTATACAAATAAATTAATGATTACACTTTCTCCAGCTTTTGTTCACTTTTGGGTTATGGTTGAGTTACTAACTTAATATATCACATTTTATGTAACATGGCCCTAATGCATGTGCCTGGTTCTCAACTCCTTTCACGTGGCACTCATCACCTAAGTTCCACAAAGTCTGAACTGGCCCATTCCCCATTCAATGAGACAAGCCTCTGGATCATGCACTTCAATGTCATGGCAATAGCAAATGCCATAAAAGTGTCTAGTTCCTGACTCTTACCTTCTGAACTTCTCACTTCAAAGATTTCTAACAAGCAGTTACAGCCCAGTGCTGACTATATACCACTGTCATTCCTTCTCTGGACATTGCCAGTAAGTAAATTTCCATCTGGATTCTTCTCTTCTATGGCTCTCCTCTAATAAAGCTTCCACGTACAAGCCAAAGTTATCACTTTACAGTGTAAATAATTGGGCAGTCCCTTGCTTAAGCTTCTTCATGAGCTTTCCATAGCACTTGATGGTAGTCGTGTTTTTCCTTGGCTGACATGAGGACCTTGTGTGATGGGTCCCTGGTCACCTCTCCTGTTTCATTTCTTTCTGCTTTTCTTCTTGCTTACTCTAGCTCCGCCCTTTTGGATCTGTTTTTCTTTAGGATTCCAGTACTTCCTCTTTCCTCTGCCTGGAATGCCTTCTCTTGGCTCTTTCTTAGGCTGCAAATTGCTCACCCCCTATGTCAGGGATAGCAAACCTCTACAGAGGACCGCATAGAAAATCTTTTTAGGCTTTCGGATCATATAGTCTCTTTTACCACCATTCAACGAACTCAGCTATAGTAGCACAAAAGCAGCTATAGACAATACATGAATAAATGAGCATGGCTGTGTTAAAAAAAAGAAAAGCTTTATTTATAGGCACTGAAATTTGAATTTCAAATAATTTAAACGTCACAAAATATTATTGTTCTTTTATTTCTTTCCCCAAACATGCAAACATGTAAAAATCATTCTTCATTCAAGGGCCATACAAAAACAGGTGGTATAATTTGCTAACTTGTGATCTAAATATTAGTTTAAATGTTATTTCGAAAAGACTTTCCCTGATTGTCTTATCTGGTTAAGTCTATTCTTTATCTCAATGCTCTGTTATTTTAAATTATATTACTTTTTCTTTTCATTTGGTGGTTGTTTGTCTCTAATTGCTGTTGTACCTTTTCATTCAATTATGACTTTCTGGATCTTGACCATTCTATTAATCTCTGTACACCTACAGTTAAAAAAAAAAAAAGCCTGCTACATGGTAAATGCTCAGTATTTGTTGATTGAATTAATTCTGTGAACTCATTTCACTATAACTCTAAATACTCTAAAAAGTGAGCTATGTCAGCTTTTTTTTAGGAGGTTTAAAACCCTGTGAGAATGGAACTTCCTCAACACAAACATCCTGTTATCTTTCTCATTGTGTGTATCTTCAAACTAAATTTGAGAAGATACTTACTCTTTTCTATTCAATCTAGTACAGGCATAAGCAGTGCAATAAGGCTTCTACTCATTCACCATGTGTATATATATCCATTGTGTTTCTAAGAATATCATAAAAAAGAGACAACTACCTTAAGAAACGACCTGTATTTGACATTCAAATTGCAGTCATTACTGAAGAACTGGATTCCTGGAAACTAGCATCATTTGTTAACCTCATGGCACGTCTTTGTTGGATAAAGAACCAGGAGTAGCAGAATAGTTGTCCATCACTTTTGGTGCCATCTGTCACCGTACTCTCCCTTCCCCTTACTCAGTAGCAGAGTTCCAAAGTGGCTGTATGCCTAGGAAAGTTGACTCTGCCGTAGACCAAGGGTGAATGTTGAGGAGTTTCAGCAAATCTTGATAAATCCATCCCCTGCAAATGGAATCTCTGGGTGGGAAACAAAAATACCAAAAGGTGAGGCTGCTGGGAAAGACATTCCTCCCTGTCAAAAAGGGACACACAAAGTAAAACTGCCCTCTTGTCTTTGAATAAGGCTGTATGAAGACATGCTATGTAGAGTTAAGGCTGTCTTCTTGGAAACGTGAGTGTTCAATTAGGAGAATTGCACAGATGCTGCCTGGGAAGCCTGAAACTACCTTTTGGTTCTGAGTTAATTACATATTCTCTTGATTAGGCCAGGGCTTCTAAAACAATAACGTGCATAGAATCACTTGGGTATCTGTGTAAACTTTAGATTATAATCCTGTAGGTCTGAGTGCTAGCAGAGAGAGGTGATGCTGCTACTGACCATCTATGGGCTGGACCCTCCAAAATGGGCTTCCCAGTGTCACTTGCACCAATAGAACAAAGCCAGATTTGGCAAAACAAAGCAGAACTTTATTCTTTGGCCAAAGAATGGAGAAGGATGGACTCATCTCCGAAAAGCACTTTTTCCCTGCAGGGAGGTGAGTGGAATTCTTTTATAAGGGGACAAAGGATATATGTGTAAGTGATTGGGGCAAGTGGGCCAGAAGATTTCCAAAGAATTCAAGATTTTCCAAGAATTGGTTTTGAGTGTGTGCAGTCATTGGTCATGCTAGAACATGCTTCTACATACAACGTATGTTCAGAAAATGACATCTAAATCATGCCCAGAGGCAGAGAATTTACTATTATCATGAGCAAAGGTAGAACAAGGTCAGGGTTGGCGGCTTAGTGTGCATCTCCTGGAAGGGACTTTCCGGGCTGCAGAACTTGAGGTTAGCATGGAGATGGGTTCTTGCTGTTTTCATTGGCTGGGGACTTGGTGACTGGGGCAAGTGCATCACTGCAGGGTGAAGGTGATGGATGCAGGAGCTGCAGATTTTAGCAGCATAGCTTCTGTGCAGGTGTTTGCAGCTCTTTTTTTTTTTCTGAAAATAAGCACAACAAGCAAAGACAAAAGTTAGAAATTTTTTCTGAGCAATCTTCTGGATCAGACTTCATTCTGGTGACAATGGTGCACAGTCCACTTTGAGTAGCAAAGGTTTAAGCCACTGTTAGGTTCTGTATCACTTAGAGTGGAAAGCACCATAAGTGATTCATTACACAGACCAAATCTGATCCCCTCTCCCTCCTTCACTTCCTCCTCCCCGCCTTCTCTCCTACTCTCTGTTCTTTCTCTCAATATTAGCCATGTTTTGAGAGTTCTTCTAAATCAATGTAACTGTGACAAGAATGTGAATCTACAATAGCAATACATAGAAATTACATACTTTCTTTGTTTTATTTTAATCAGAACAAAATTATAATATAACCGTCTTAGTGTTTTGACTGTGTCTTTCTCTGAAAAAGTAATCAAACCACAAGGGGTGAGCCTCTCTGATAGCATGGTGAGTTATATAAAATAGCAACTTTAGTTGAAACCTTAGCTTGTGTTTGTATTTTATAGCAATAATTTCTTCACAATTTTTCAAATGTGATAGATGTAGGAAACAGATTATTGTGGATTCTCACAGATACATTTACTATTAGATATATTCATTTGGCAATTCAGTCAATTTAAAGGAAAGTTTACTCAATTAAACCTACTGTTTGGGCAGACATGGAAACTAACAATTTTTTTAAATTGCATTAAATAATTTTTCAAATGATTTGCAGACATGTCAGCACAGTCTGAAATATATCAGCCCAAAGACAAAATTAAGATAGTGAAAAAGTTAAAAAATACATCTCGGGCGGGCCACGGTGGCTCAGGAGGCAGGAATGCTTGCCTGCGATGCCAGAGGACCTGGGTTCGATTTTTGGTGTCTGCCCATGTTAAAAAAAAAAAAAATTCATCTCTGAAAACTCAAAATTCAAATCCCAATTTTCTGTTTAGAACTTTCATTTTGATATGTTGCAGGCATTGGCTGTCTGGAACAATGCAAAGGTTATAAGGACACTATTGTGAAATGAGCATAAACAACTGAACAAAATTGCATGAGTACAAAAATTGACCTGGGAAAATAGAAATGATGCCTTGAGGATGAAAATGGTTTCTGACTCATCGTAAACACAAGATGGCTTCCTCTGATGATTACTGTTACTTACAGGAAGTGGATATTCTTTATATACGTTGGAACTACTGCTGTCAGCCAGACATCATTTATCTAATGTACTAAAAATATGCTTTGAATAATAAGAGTAACTGCTGCAAAGAAATCTGCTTGCATCACACTCCTCTTTCATATTTTCCCAATCAAAATAAAGGTTATGTCAAATCAAAAGTTCATTCTTTTCTGAGAATGAGCAACTAGCTAGATTAACAGCCAACCCAGATGCAAGGCCAATTGATGGGCCATGAAATAAATTCGGCAATCCAGGAATACAATGTTGATTTTGGCTATTCCTTAAAGAATGTTTGTCCAAATATTCAGGGTGGAGCTGACTTTAGTTTTTCTTTCTGCTAACTTAATGCTTAAAATAAAATCTTTTTCTGCAAGTCCCCTCTGATGAAATCATAAGAGAAAGTTTAAAAAATGTCTCTGGAGATTTGGTCAGATTCAGTTTCAGAAAAAATGATTAATAAAAAATAGGACTGGACTAAAAGAGATAATTAAGTGGAATGATTGGTTAGGCCCCATTTTTATAGGTGAATCAGTTTTAAGGGCAGGCTTAGGTTTTCTGGTCCCATAGACTCAATTCTAGCTCAACCATCTCTGAATTTTAGGACTGCCCCAAATTTCCAACTATAGGTTAACTTTGAGTGCTAGAGATTTAAAAATAGTGATATCTATTGTTGTGTTCATTGCTAATTTCTATGCTCTTTGCAAATTATATTGCATGATTTATGTATTTTATACACAGTTCACACTCTAAACTTTTTATATCTATTAAGGTTATTCAATTATAAGTTGAATCATCTTAGATTGAGAACTGGAGATCAACCCAGAAATCTCACTTACTTCTTTAATAATTTTCATTGTTTATGCTTATAAGGGAATGTTTAAAAAATGTTCAAGAAAAAAGTCTATACCATTACAAATGTGTTTTTAAAATAAAACACCCTGGATTGCATGCTAAAATGATTGAGAAGCAGGCAAATACAAGTCACTCTAATTAAAAACCTGTTTAGATGCAGTTTATAAAACTGATTTGCAAGGACTCAGCTAAATGAAGTGGACAAAGATTTCAACATAAAGCTGTACATGTTTGGGTACATGGTATAACCTCATTTTGGGCTATTCTTGTTTCTTTTATATAGATATTTTATAAAAAGAATAAATGTAGCTGACAAAAATGAAGTCAAATTGGAGCTGTAGGAATACTATAATCAAAGAGGCTACTAACCCATTTACGTACAAAGATCCTCTAGATACTTACCATTTCATAACTTTTTCAAATTTCCCATAACATCTACAACTCTAGGATTTCAAATTTCCCATAACATCTACAACTCTAGGATTTCAAATTTCCCATAACATCTACAACTCTAGGATTTCAAATTTCCCATAATATCTCCAACTCTAGGATTTCAAATTTCCCATAACATCTACAACTCTAGGATTTATTTTTCTCTGAAAAATATTTAATGTTTTGTAATATAGGCAAAATATTTTTTACCTTTATTGAAAGTATGATGAAAGTATGGAACTTGATTAGCATCTCATATTTAGAAAATATAGAAAGAATTGATATTACCTGACTGTATTTAGCTAAAAATCTTGCTTTCTGAACCTTCAGATGAAAAATGTACTTGCAGTTAAGTCTTCATTTTCTTGTTGTAGTAAAAGAGCAAGTGAACAAATCAATAGACCTTTATTTTAAGTTTAAAAGAATGCCATGGGCCATTGTTAAAATCTAGGTTACAGTAGCTGTTGCAGAAAATTAAAATTTTATACTGCTTGTTTTCTTTTTTAAAAAAATCAATGAAACAATTTTATTTGAGCTGTGATTTTCAAAATTATAGCCTACTGGTTTAGATTTACTCTATAACCAATTCAGAAATGGGAAGAATATGAGCATTGGGATAGCTTTAGAAGAATAAGTTGCTAAAAAATAGAAGCTCAGTCATTACAGATAGTTTATATCTATTTGGTTTTCTATATTTAAAAAGGCATAATAATAATAATGAAAATAACTGCTGCAGCCCATTGTGTAATTGTATTTGTTGGGATAATAGGACATGGTACTGTGCATGTCAATAATAGAATTGGCTTTGCATAACACACACTCATGTTCCCTTTGGGCTAGACACTTTGTCACACATCTGAAAGGGATCTCTCATTTCTTCATGCAAAGACTCTTACAAGGTAAGTACTCTTTTAATTTCTATGTTGGAGATGTGGAAACTGAGGCTCAGAGTGGTTGAATAATTTGCACAGCGTCAACTCATTAGTAAGTATCTGTATCAAGATTTGAATCCAAAATCTCAACTTCTACACTCCCTCTCATCCCTAGGCTGCACAGTGAAGGTATCTAAGTGGCTATTCATTAGCTTAAATTGATTACTAACATGGAAACTCTAGAATAGGCCTACAAATGATAAACAACTGACTCCCCTTTTTCATAGACAAAGAATTGGTCTGGCTTCATAGTAGTTACAATTTATTACAGCATTTCTCTAAGAATTTTTCCTGCATGTGACAATAAAGATCATATTTAAGACAGAATTGAATTTCATCGGGCAAAAAAAGAGGCTATAATTTTTTTTTTTTTAAAAACTAGGTTTTAAAATGGTATCACACTTTCTGGCAAGTTTGTGAATAATAAAATGATAAGAAAATGTATAAGAATAGAAAAAGGATTAAATAATTTAACACAGTGAAAATGTGAAATGATTTGAATGACATCTTGAAACATTTTCCTGACACTTAAATAATTTAGAGATGCAAGTATTAGGGATGATTCTCCCCCTGGGTGTGAGATAGAAGTGGGTGCAATGTGTAGCCTGCTATGAATAGCTTTAGTAGTCTAATAACAGGATTCAACAAACTTTTTCCATGAAGGCTGGATAATAAAGGGCTTTCAGGCCATACATTTGTGATCCAACCATTTAACTCCACCTTTGTAGTGGGGGAACAGCCAGAGACAATATTTAAACAAGTGAGTGTGGCTGTTTGACTTAGTCTTTCTTTACAAAAGCAGGCGGCAAGTTGGGTTTGGCCCATGGGCCAGAGTTTGCTGACCACTGGTTAATACATGGAACTATGAGTCTAGATTCCTTCCTTATCTGTGATTGACACACTTTTAGATGTGGGGCTTCCCAGTGTGGGAAGCCTAAGGGCCACATGCCAGGGACAAGGCAGCTCTAGGGTGAACCAGCCAAAGACACTATCTCTCTGCAGCAACATGATTATACTACAGCTCGTCTTTTTGGGACAGTTTTTATAGGTCACATAAAGAAACAGCGCTTTATGGTGATACTGGCAGCTTTACAAAAACCACTCATTATGATGAGGAGGTTAATTTGATTTGTTGCGCTGTGTTTTCAGTTTGTTAATTAAAAAAAAAATTGTATCCAGTAAAGTACCTCTCTCTCCTGTGGGACTAGAAAATGACTAATTTTTACTACATATGAATAATAACAATAGTGATAATAATGGCAATAATAGGTGCTAGTTATTGAATAACTTCTGTGTGTAACTCCGCCTTTCTCTTTAAGACTCAGGCTTCTCATGCAGGAAGCTTTCTCTGACTCTGCGGGCTGGGTGTGGTCCTGTTTTATCCCGTCCCCCATCAGCACCCTGCTTCTCTTTCTATCACACTACTTATGAAGGGCCTAATGATCTTATTACCATCTCCCTCCCTCCTGGGAATAAAAGCCTGGGTGTTATGAACAAAATTCTATTCAACGCAACATCTGACTCATAATAGGGTCTCATGTCATGAATGTTTAAAAAAAAAAATGAATGAGCACATATTTGGAGCCACAGTGCAGTGGACTAGCCTCCTAAGTAAGGGCTTCAGCAGCTGAAAGGGAAGGAGGAATCCTGGAATAATATCACAGCTCAGCTGTATAAATGGTCCATCTCTCTGAACCATTCTAGCAAAAATTATAGGCTTGCAAACCATTTCAAAAATGGTTTGCAAATGTTACATTTCTGGGCTTACTGTACTGTAAGACATCTTAAGTTTCCCTCCCTTCTCTGGGCAGCCACCCATTCTGATTCTATGTTGGTTTGTTCCCTCATGTGAAGGAGAAAGCCAATTTGAAAACGAACCAGAAATACAGATTGTTTTTCTGGTCTGATTCGCCCTTTGCTTTTGTTTATCACTTTACCAGAACTAGAATGCCTTTAGAGATGTGTGCAGATAGGCTACCAGGAATGAAATTTCAATTCAAGTTTGGCACTTACTATACTACTCTCCCAAATGTCTTTTATAATGTGCTGACTGTAATACTTAGACCAAAAACCACTGGTAATAAGAAAAAATTAGACCCTGGTTAGAAACATATTACTGCATTGCCAAATCCTTATGTGGAATTCAACTACTACATATTTTTAGGTTAAGGAAAACTAGATCTTCTGCACTTAGGCCAAACCTGACTTTGGTTTTAAATTACCTTAGAGGAGAATTTTTAGCTGATAATGAATTTCATATCATTTGTTTCACATGGAGATATATTTGCAATACATTTGGTAAATAACCATTTTCCCTATTAAAAAGGCAAAAGGCACATACATCGACCAATATTTAACTAACAAGTAGAAGTTCCAGTGGAAAATACTGTTCATTTGGGCAGGCATGGGGACAGGGAGGGAGGGGGGAGGCAGATGAGAATTCTTGATAAATTAAGTCCCTGGAAACAGGGCAGGGGGAGTGAGTTCCTGCAAGGGGGTGGGGTTTAGAGAAGAGAAATAAAGACTCCAAGGATTACAAAAAAAAAAGGAAGTCTGAGGACTCCATGGAAAAACATGCAAAGGTCTAGGAACTCATTCTAGGGAACATTCTGGCTAGGTTGGCACAAAGATCTGTAATTCTGAATGTTTTTTCTTGGTTATGTTTTACACATATCAGACATATCTAGCCACTGCATGCTGACATTTTTCATTTTGCCCTGGTCAAGCTCTCTTCTCGTTCCTTTTATCTTGAAAGACCAAGTAGTGAAAGCATATGGGTGAAAAGGCTTAAGCATCTTCCCTAAATGCAGTTGGATCAGATAATATCAAATAGACCTGCTTTTCTCTAGTAATTTGCAATCCTCAGCAGTGAGTGACCAGTGTGATGCCTTGGGGAGCCATCTCATTCGTATTTTTAAAAAGAGAAAGAAGTCTGAGGAAACAGTTTTCGCCAAAAAGAGACTTCACTAATTACTCACTTATTCAACAAGTATTTATTGAGTGCTTGTTATAGGGAAATAGGTGAAAGTAATAAAAAATGCATTATAATTCATAGCCCCTTCTCTGGAGGACCTTATTTTCCAGTAAAAATTTCCAATTTGACATTTTGAAAATATAGGTTATCTGAGAAATTCTGACTCCCAAATTCCGATACAGATTCTTATTTGTGATAAACCTGAGGACTGATCTTTCTAAGTTGTACCTCTTTCATCATTTTTGTAATTGATCTTAACACAGATTTTCTTGTTTTTCAGCTCCTCTCAAGTCATTCCAGACAATTAATTTTACTAACTGCTAAACTTAATCCTCTAGAGTATCTACATGCTCTAAATTTGTTGTCAATCTAAGATATTTTAATGCGCAACAGTGAACATATTCTCAGCAAAAAACTGTTTCCTCTACTTAAATAAAATATTTCTGTTTCCATAACAAAACTGCTAGTCTGATTACCCATAGTTCCATGAAATATTACATCAAGTTTTTTTATTTGACAGATTTCTCTTACAGTTAAGAAATGAAAAACATTCCAATTTTAATTTGTGATTAATTATATTAAGAAGCTTAAAATATAGCAATTGCAATGTTTCTACTTATTCCTGTCTTTAAACTTTTAATTGATGTATAACATACATACAGATAAGTTCACAGAACAAAAATAGGTGCTTATTTCTTTTGACTAACTAAATGGTCATATATGGTCATAGGCTACGTTTATATATGTAAGAAAATACCACTTTTTCTAGAAAATAATGGTTTTAATTTTTTTATTCATTCCACTGGTTTCCTTTTTGGGGGAGTAAAGGCTAGAAATGAAATGCCACGGTTTCCTTAAGTTTAAGCCACATTTTAAAAATGAGAATTTGAATGCTCTTTTTTCAAATGAGAATTTAAAATGTTCTTTCTATGTGTTTTGAAGGAATGAAAGACCTATGCATAAACTTACTTGCGCTGGTAGGGAAAAGCAATCTTGGTCCTTCTGTATATTGTACTCTCTAGGGGGTAATCACTATGGCAAAATGTTAAGAAGCTAAAGGCAATTGGTAATATTGAGTCTTCAACTAGAAAACCCATTTGAAAGCTAACCTTTCCGTTAATTAACAGATTATTTTACCTAATAGATGGCAAGAAAAATAACAATAGATTTGCAACATAGTTCATGTGCACAATCGAACCTGTCAATGCATTTATCAATCTATATTGAATATTTAATGTAGCTGACTCTTTAAGGCATATGGAGTTTTCAAGTGCAAGCTCCAATTATTTGGACAATAAAGTTTTTAATGCTTCCTAAAGTACACTGAACTTGGAATCAGGAGATGTTGTTCTGATTTATAGTCTACTCCTACCAGTGTGAGTTTTGGCAGAAGCACTTTAGTGCCTTTTGCTTTGGTTACTTTATTTCTTCAATTTCCATCCATTTCTAACATTCTGAGATTCCTTATGGTTGGGAGGCTAGATAGATAAATGATCTGGTTTGAATGCATTCAATGTTTATGAATGTTTAAGTAACTGGATTGCTGTTCTTTATCTCTACAGCTTCTTTCTTGAATTCAACATTAATATTTGTATTTTGTTTTTTCATAACACTTCTTCTGATAGCTGAACTGCATTTGTGATTCAATATGATCATTGATTACATAATATATTTTGATTCAGAACTGTTATTAAGTATTGACAAAAGTCGCAAAAATGAGCCTAGAGGGCGGTGCGGTGGCTCAGTAGCAAAGTTCTCACCTGCCATGCCGGAGACCCGGGTTCGATTCCGGGGGCCTGCCCATGCCAAAAAAAAAAAAAAAAAAGGAGCAGAGGCAACACTGTGCTCTTGAGGTACAGCATTGAAGAGGTAAATAATTAGTTAAATCCATTTTTTTCACCTCATAATCACCACATGAAGCAATTAGCATGTCACTCATGCCATTCTAAGCATTCAGTTATATGATACTTATGATTTTTATTCAGCCCAAACCTGAATTTTCTTCCTATCATTTTGCTGAAACTGCTTTTTTCTTTTTTTGCATGGGCAGGCACCGGGAATCGAACTGAGACTCCGGCATGGCAGGCGAGAACTCTGCCATTGAGCCGCGGTGGCACCATCCTAAGACTGCTTTTTTTTGAAACTTTTTTGAAAATACCATATTTAATTACCACTTTTCATTCCTTATTTCACTTGACCTGTGCTTGATATTTATAATTATTGATCATTCACTCCCTTCAATTCCCTTTCCCATGAATATTTAAAATCTCTTCTTTCTTTCTTCTCTGGCCTTTTGATTCAGAATCCTTTGTTGGCTCACCTTTCTCTGGCTACACACTCACCATTGACCTTTTCTATAGCTTCATCATGAGATCTCTGCTGACTACACTCAGTCCTGAATCAGATTATGACTTCAAAGCAATACCCTCCAAATACCTATCTCCAATTCCCAATTCTCAGGCGCAGATTCTTATTTCTAACAGCCTATTTTGATGAGCCCCTCAAATTCAAATCGAAAACACCAAAATTTGAATTGTCTTTCTCCACCCCCCCGCCCCAATTTTCCTTCCTCTTGAGTGTTTATTTTGATAACTGCACCCCATCCACGCAGTCATCCAAGAGAGACTCTGAGACTCACATTAGTCTTTATTTCTATGGTTTCCTGGTTATGGAAGCATGCTCTGGAGTCAGTATTTGGGCTAAGTTTCAGCTCTGCAGGTCCTCTACTTAATTGCTATGTGGCTTTGGGGAAGACACTTTACTGTTTAGTGCCTTAGTTTCGTCATCTATAAAATGGGGATAGTAATAGAATGAATGTCTTAGGTATGTTTCGAGCATTAAGTGTTAATATATGTGTTAACGTATCTAAAACTCTTAGAATGCTATCTAGAAAAGAGTGAGGAATCAATAAATTATAGCTATTCTTATCATTATTGCCATCACTATTATTTTCAGTGGGTGTTATTCTGTCTCCTGATTCACTGCTGTTGCCTTTTTCAGGGACTTCATGGTCTCCACCCCAGTCTGTTGAGCTATAGCCTCCTGAGTGGCCTCGTGCTGTTGGTCACTGCCCTGTGTTTTATGTTTTGCTCTGTCACTTAAGTGATTCTACAGATTTTTTTGGTGTACCCTGTAATCTGTTTATATTGTTTATAGCTTTCTCTACCTGACTGCTATTCTTAATGATAATGTCTCATGCGTCTTTATGTTCCCAGTGCTTGGCATGAGAACTAAAATTTAAATCTTTGTTAATCAAAATAATGAATGAATGAATGTTATTTTATTTAGAACTCTGATATAATGCAAGGCTTAAATTTCATGGACAAATTACATTTACTAAATAGTGCCCTGAACAAACCAGAAACAAACAAACAAAGATAAATGATAATTCCTCTATGTGTATTTAATACATATAATTAGTACAAACTTCAGAGAAGGGGTGAGCTGCAATTTCTAAAATAATGTCTGTTAAGTTTGAACTCCATACTCTACTTACACAGAATGTTGCAGGAAGTTTCTAAGTCTAATCACTTTTCTGGTTAAATACACCCCCTCTGGCTAATCTTTTACCATTGCATGAGGCCAATTAGAAGCCGCTTTTGAATGTTTTCTTAGAGAATTAAGAGACCATGATACGCCCTCTTTAACTCTGCTGCAGAGTCCAGGAAGAACTTTAGTGACTGTTGAGCCCAGCATTAGGCAACAAATATTTGTCACCTTCCTCTTCTCCAGAGAACCTCAGAAAACAGCAGCAGCCTGTCCCATTAGATAAAGTATATGCTAAATCTCCAATCCACATTTTATTCTGATTAGTCAGCCTTTAATTGACTGTTAATCTTTTGAGAAAACAAAAGTGGTGGGACCTTTGGAGCTCTGACTAACTATTCCAAAAAAGACTGGGATTCAAAAGCAGTAATTTTTTTTTTTTTTAGTTTGTTCTTTGGCTATCTTATGGCTGTGCCAAAGGATTCATCAATTCAATCAGCATAAGCATCAACTCTAAGTCATTCTTGGAAATATTGCATGTTTATTCAATAATTACTTCACTTCAAATTTGGACACAACCATAAAATTATATTCAGAGCAACAATCCTGAACATTGCCTAAATAATGGGTTTTGATTGGGCTTGACAACTAACTAAGAATTTCTGAAAGCAGAACTATATATTTTTCTCTTTGGTGGTGAATTACTGCCTGAGATTTAAAAGCCAATTTTCCATGGATTTAGATGCCAAAAACATTCATTGCTAAATAATGAGGATTTATGGCTAACAATCATAATTATATATACTAATTTAAGATTATCAAAATACCCACTCTGTATATTTCTTTAAAGGGAAATAACTATTATGCCTTCTGCAATCATTTAAATTTTTATCATTCAGTTTCTATATTATAATTTAACTTTCTTCCTGTTTTTGCTCTGGTTCTTTACTAAATTATATGCTTCTTAATTGAGAAACTGCCTCTGGCATGTGTTTGTATTATATATGGTCTTTCCACAATTCTTTTTAACATATTGACTTTTCTAAAAATAACCAAAGCTTCCATTTAGATATGTAATTGACCAGTAATATAACTTTAATCCTCAAAGAAAACTTAGATAAGTAATGCTATGCACATTTTATACATGAGAATTTGGAGGTTTAGAGTTTAAAAAACTTAACCAATTTCACCTTGGTGGGAAATGCAGAGGGAAGAATTAAGCCCATGATTCCATCATGCCATGCTGCCTTACATATCATTTATTATTAAAAGCAAGGATTTAATAATAGTATATAATTACCAGAAAAATCTTTGTTTAAAAGATTCTCAGTTGAACAATTGAAAAAAATATTCCCTGGATGTCATTACATATTTTTTCTATGTTTGGGATGACCTGTCACCTCATGAATGAGAGGAAAGAATGGCTCCGGTGCAGGCGTGGCTGGGCTCAGAGACTAATGTAGGCTAGGTATTAATTAATTAATGTTTAAAGGTACAGTTAAATTTGAGCATATATGTTGTTAAAAAAAGCAGTAAGAGATGGTCAAAGGAAGTATTCTTTCTTATAGGCCACTATGTCTCAGTTCCTGGTAGGTTATTCAGCATCCTACTCAGTATCTGGGATGGAGGGGCAAAATCTACCTCTCAGATTGTAAAATCTACCTAAATAAGAAGGTGCAGACATGATCAGGTAGAGGTTAGATTCCAGCCAACTTGGCTGGTATTCATGATGGAGCCACAATTCCACTGGGGAGAATGAAGCTCAAATCAGAATTTCCCACTGAAGTCCATTCATATCGCTTGGGCATGTACAATAAAATCTGTGTGGGAAAGAGGCTAATCAAGGTGCTTAGAGTGATTGGTTCAAAGATGTGTGCATTATTGCAAGCCAGGTCCCTGAGAATCTTTTTAAGACATCTTCTCCCCCAATCCCCCTTCCTCCTCCTCATTCTCCTTCTTGAATTATGGAAAGAGAAATCATAGGATTATTAGCTAGTATAATGTTAACTAAGGTTTCTCTGGGTCACCATGTCAGTCATCCAAGAATAAAACCAACAGAGAAAAAAAAAAAGCTAATTTAAAGAGGGAGCAAAGCAGATGGAAAAAATGGAGATGAGAGGAAGGGAAGAGAAAGAGAAGAAGAGAGCCTGAATTTCCTTACGTTGTTCTAGCACCTGGTTCTCAATGTACTTGATGATCTACTTTTGGAGTTTTTAGTTTCAAAGCTTATATATATATATATATTGGTTTGGTTTACTTGAGGTATTGAGTTTTGCGATTTGAGCCCTCATACAATGAACAGCAATGTATTCCTCTTCCGCTTCATGCTCCTCATTATAAAATTATAGCCTCACATAACTGACTGTTGTAAATATTGAATGATATAATGCATGTGAAAGGGAGACATAAATGCTAGTTATTGTTATTGTTACACATGTATGTTCTACTGTGTGGACACACGTAAAAACACATCCAGCATTGAAAAGGGAGGTAATTGTGATTATTTGCGGAGGGTATGATCATTTATTTAGAAAAGCTCCAAAATACAGAAAATGTTTTAGAAATGATAATGAGGGTTTAGCAAAGAAGTGGATATGAGATTAATGAATAAAAGTTAGCTGTACTTGCAGTTTGTCTATTAGCAACAAACAGCTAGAGAATGTATTTAAATTGAAGATATTAATTGCAATAATCTCAGAAATTTCAAATATCTAGATAAACCTAACAAATGGTGTATAATTCCTTTGCAGAGTAAATCTGATACTTTATCAATAGATATTGAAGCAAACAAATCATGTGAAGATGATTTCCCCCAAATGCCCTATTAGTTAAAAGCAATTTTAAGCAAAATACCAACAGTGTTTGCCATGGGATTTAATAATCCTAAAATTTATGTGGAAGGGGAAAGACTCAAGAGTAGTGAGGAGCCTTCTAAGGAAGAGCTGGAGTAAAGAGATACCATAGCCAATTTCCAGATAAGCTATTGTAAATGAGGCAGTATAATACTGGTACAAAAAAAAGAAAGAAAGGGAATCGGATAGAGAGCCCAGAAAGAAACTCATAGTAGCAGTGCACTTTGCCATTTATTTATGTTGGAACTGTGTTCCAAGCATTGCTATAGTTTTCCTTGGAATGATGTTTTGCAATCTTCATTTATTATAATAGTTTAAGGGAGGTTGAAATTCCTGAAGGGAATATTGAAATATACTTTGATGACCTTAGATGAAAGTGGTCCTTATCTTCTCTGTATTCTTGTAACACTCCTTATAAGAGTTCATATTCTTTGAGAGGACAGAGCTTTTGTAGAAGGATTAGCATGATGCCGGTTTCTAGAAAGTAAAAACTATCTTGCCAAGGGTAGAAATCCAAACACAATGTAGAAAGCAAGCTTATTCTTAGACCAGGCATTTTTAAATAACCCATTGTTTTTGTTAGACAGGTTACAAAGTTCTACTTAGGACATGCTGAAGGAAAACCACAACATTTAACTTTCAGATTAAGTAAATAACCACAAATCTTTATCATCCCAAGATTGCTGCCTGCTTGGATATTTTATTAGTTGACATTTTAGTATTTGGAATAGAATTTCTCAAATTTTACCCTTCAGATATGAAAGTTCCTTTCAGAAAGAAAGGGGGGAAAAAAGAAGGGAAAGAAGTAAATGTGGATACATTTGGCAAATGCTGCCAGATATTAACTACCCCTTTGCTACCAAAAATGGTTACTAGCCTACTAAAATTATCTGAAAAAACAATTCAGTAAAGAATTCCCATATTTGTTTAAGCTAGTCTTTTCCAGATTTATACAGATAACATATTTTTCTTCTGCAATTCTTAGTTCAATAGAATTTATAGTAGAAAATCTTATGGTATTTTCTATCAGTCTTCTTAAATTAAATTTATTTTTTTGATTAACTAATTCATGTGATTCCAAAAGCAAAAATATTATAAAAACCTTACATTTTGATTCTTCACATACATCCTGTCCCTGTCCACTTACTGTCATGATTAGACACATTTTCAGATTCTAGTGTATACTTCCTGTGTTTATTCAATACAAGAAAAATTTAAAACATATTTTATTTATCCCCTTTTTTATACAAAAAATATAATATAATATACTGTTCTTTACTTTGCTTTTTCCACTTCATAATCTATCTTAGGCTTTTTTCCATATTAGTCCAACTTGTAGTTGTACAATATTCTATTAGGTGGATATATTATGGTTTTTAAATCAGTTCCCTAAATTTGAATACATAGAATATTTTTAAACTTTTGCAATTACAAAAATTGCCAAAAAACCCCCAAAAAACTTAACTTCAAAGGTGTATTCAAAGATGGTGTAGGGTAAATTCTAAGGATTAGTAGGTCAGAATGTAAATGCATTTGTAATTTTGTTAGATATTGTCAACTGGCTCTCTTTAAACACATTCTGCACTCCTAAAATTTGTTACTCTGAAGTAACAAAGGTGTTTTCAATGTAATTTTATAGTTAGAAAGAGATAGTTTAACTTACATTTTCTCTTAAATGGCTGATGTTTAGCATCTACTAATATGTTTAAAGACCATTTGCATTTGTATTTCTGTGAGCTGTGAATTCACATCCTTTGCCTATCTCCTATCAGATATTTATCAATGAGATTAGCACTTCGAGTGCCACATGTGTTCCAATTTTTTTTCTGTTTGGCATTTATCTTCTGATTTGGCTTCTGACAATTGTTTTTTTTTTTTACCATGGGCAGGCATCGGGAATCGAACCTGGGTCTCCGGCATGGCACTGACTATTGTTTTTGACATGCAGCTATACTTTTTTTATATTTTTATACTCACAAATGTTTCATCTTTTTTGTTTGCTTGCTTGTTTCTGAATTTTTGTTCTAGAAGACTGTATTTTCCTAAATGATCACAAAAAAAAAACCTTCCATCCCACATACTGTTCTTAGGACTTTGGCACGTCTCTCACTAAGAAGTGGAGTCCCCTTTCTTTGAATCTGGATGGGGCTTGTAACTGCTTGAAACAGCTGAAGTGATACCATATAATACCATGTGACTTTCCAAGCTGGGTCATAAAACGAATATAACTCCATCCTGACCTGCTTTTTGGGGGGATGCTAACTCTGGGGAAGGCATCACTCTGGAGGGGGCCCAAACTACCACACAAAGGCCAACAGCCAGCATTACCCCAGCATGGGAGTGAAGAAACCTTTAGATGGTCCCAGCTTCCAGCTTTCAACTCTTTCAGCTGTATACTCTCCCCTGTGCCCTGAATTTCTCCCACACAGAGACCATGAGTAAAATAAATGTTGTTTTACCCCGCTAAATTTGGGACAATTGTTACATAGCCACAACTGGAACTTTGATCAAGCTAGAAAGTACTTTCCCACTCCAAAAGTATAAACAAAAGCATAAACATTTTCTTCTAGTACTCTTGTTTCATTTTGAACATTTTAACCCTTATACTTGTCCTGCAGTACAGTGTGTGGCATGGATAAATCTTCATTTTTTCCTGGATATCTACTCAGTTGTCCCAACGCTATCAATGAAAAAGTCCACATTTGTCCCATGATTTAAGATAAAGTCTTCATTATACAATACATTCCCAAATGTAATTGGGTTGCTTTTTTACTTTTAATTCTGTTCTTTTGGTCTATCTTACTATTCAATCACTGGTACCTCACTTTTTCAATGCTCAAGACGTTATAATATGTTTTACTATTTTATTCTCTGGCAGATCTAGTGTCTGTACATTGTTTTCTTATGTACAATTTTACTGGGTAATATTGCTTGTTTTGTTTTCTGTATGAAATTTAGACTTAACATATACATTTCTTCTGGAATAAAAGATAAAACCTGTTGGAATAGTCATTGAAATTTTATTGAATTTTTAAGATTAGCTTAGAAAAACTGATATTTGCATGATATTGTGTTTTCTTATCTAAGTATATTTTTGTATCCTTCAGAAGTACTTTAAATGTTTCCTCATATATGTATTACATGTTTCTTGTTAAGTTTCTATTGAGATATTTTGTTTTTTGTGCTAACATTTTGAGTGCAATTTTAAATTGACTTATTTTCATTTTTTTTGTTTTTGATGTAAGTAGTTAAGGCTCTGAATTTTATTCTGAACATTTCTTTTTCCTAATCATGTAGTTTTTGGTAAGTATTGTTCCATTATTATTTTTTGGATATTTGATGTTTTATTTATATTCCAACCTTGACTAGGAAGTTGGATAAAAAGATTTTTGTGAACTAAAAATCACTAGATGGGAAGGCTTTTTTTATTTTGGGTAATAATTTCAGGAATTTTGACATTAAACTCTAATTCTATTGGATTCTTATCAGAGAATGTATCTATTTTTTGAATTTATTAATATTTCCTTTGTGTACTAATGTTTGGTAAATTTCCAAGGATATTTCACAGATACATTAAAAAGTGTGCTATTATAACTGTATAAAATCTACTTACATCTCTATCTATCATCTAACTATATCTATCTATATATCAGATATACTTTGTTGATTTTGATTTTAAGCCTTTTATTACTTTTGTCATTTGAAATGACCCCTTGAGCTTTGTTGGCTTGAGAGAAATTAAGGTCTCAGATTACTAATGGTTTCATACTTCTTTTTGAGTTTAAATTTCTATTTATAAATGCTTTCCCCTACCCCAATCAAGATAATGCAATGAGAATCTTCAGGGCTCCACCTCACACAGAAGCTTTGAAGAACCAACAAGAACTGTCAGAAACAGCTTTCTTAAAGCTCCCCAAACCATTAAAGTGCTGTAGTAATAGGGTGAGAGCTGCATCAGGGAAAAGGTCACTTAAAGGCAGTAGTACATCGTGGTGCCCTGCCTGGCAGGTGTGGAGCTGACCAGCGTGCCCCGTGCAGGTTCCTAGTGTGTGTTCCTAGCCGCAGCTCTGGAGGGAGCAGAGTAACCCTAGGGATGTATACCTCTGGTCCACCCTTTCTGGTGATGGCCTAAGTGACTGATCATGGACACTCATCATAGGCTTGCAGTCTCAGCCCTTGCCCTGCATGTAGATGGCAGCTCACAGAGCTTCCTACAGAATCCTGGGGGCAAGTAATCAAGGTGTGGCTGCCTGGGACAATGACTGTGAGGGGTAAGACATACAGTGCAGTGCCAGGAACTGTGAGGAAGCTGTTCCCTAGGGAAGAGGGGACATTTATATCTCTGTAGATGAGGGGAATCCCTAGGGTCACACATGCTTGTCCAAGACAAGGCGTGAGGATCAGGAGACAATAGGATCTGGGAAATCCTATTTTTCGGCTTTGAGTTATATTTGCCAGGCACATTGTATGGATACCCTCTGAAGGATAGCACTTGCACAGGTCCATCTGCAAAGACTAGGAAAGATGTTTACTTTTGTTTTCTTTTTGTTAGCTTCTGGCATTCAAAGAAAGCTCTGTCATAGTACTGAATAAACTCAAGGAACATATGTCTCAGTCTAAATTCTAATGATAATACATTAAATTATTCAAGATGTCCAGATTTCAACAAAAAGATTACAAAAATTACAAAGTAACAGGAAGTGATATCCAGGCTGAGGAGAAGATTAAAGCATTAGAGATCACCAATGAGGAGGACCACACCTGGGACAGACTAGACAAATGCTTTTTAAAAATGATCCTCAGGTGCACAGGTGGTTCAGTCGTAAAAATTTTCTTAAAAAGTAAACAGAGCCTGAAGAATCTGTGGGACACCATCAAGCATGCTTACATACAGTGTGCTGGTTTGGAGCTGTTATGCATTCTCAGAAAAGCCATGTTCTTCTAATCTATTCTTGTTGGGGCAGACTTTTGTGGTGGGACCTTTTGATTAGGTTGTTTCCATGGAGATGAGATCCCGCTAATTCAAGGTGGGTCTTTGAGTCCTTTGTGAGAGGATAAAAAGACAGTAAAAGCTGAGAGACCCCAGAGACATTTAGAGAGAGAAAAGAAATGCCTAGAGACATTTTGGATAGAGCCAATACAGAGCCCAGAGAGTTGAAACCAAGTGCAGGACACAGAGAAGCTGAAACAGAAATGCCCTGGGAGAAGCAAGTAAGGACCCACAGAAGCCCAGGGATATTTTGGAGAGAAGGACCAGCATACATCATTATAAGCCTTCCTATGTGACAGAGGAACCAGAGATGCCAGCAGCCTTTCCTCTGAGAAGCTATCTTCATCTTGATGTCTTAATTTGGACATTTTCATGTCCTTAGAATTGTAAGTGTGTAAATTAATACATTTCCTTTGAAAAAACCGACTCATTTCTGGTATACTGTATTCCAACAGCTTTAGCAAACCAAAGCATGCAGTTTGTGGGAGTCCCAGAAGGAGAAAAAAGAATAGAAAGGAGTAGAAATAATACTCAAAGAAAGAACGGCTGAACACTTCCAAAATTTAATGAAAGACTCAAGTATACACATCCAAGTTACTAAATGAAATACAAAAAGGGTAATCCTAAATAGACCGACACTACAACATATTCTAATCAAACTGTTGAATGTCAAAGAGAATTCTGAATGCTGCAAGAGAGCAGCAATGTACTACAAACAAGTGAATCTCAGTAAGAGTAGGAGTCTATTTCTCATTGGAAACTGTACAGGCAAGAAAACATGGGATGACAAATTTAAAGTCCTTAAAGAAAAAATGCACTAACCAAGAATTCTATTTCTAGCAAAACTGTCTTTCAAAATATAAGGGCGAGTTTAAGACATTCCCAGGTAAATGAAGGCTGAGGGGGTCCATTTCCATTAGATCAGTCTATGAAGAGTTGCTAAATGAGTTTTGCAGATTTGAAAGGAAAGGACAATAGGCAATAGATCAAAGTTGCATAAAGAAATAAAGCTCTCCAATAGGACATGGGTAAATATAAATGCCAATGCTATTGTATTTTTCGCTTGTAACTTCACTTTTTACCTTCTAGAGGATCTAAAAGACAAGTGCATAAAATATAATAGCATATCAGTGGTTTTGGACTCATAATGTATAAACATGCAACTTGGGCAAAGCACTACATAAAGGAAAGGGGGTGGAAGGTTTAGGAATATAGTTTGTGTGTACTAATGAATTGAATTGGTATCAAAGCAAATGAGATTGTTATAGATTTAAGATGTTAAATTTAAGCCCCTTGGTAACTACATGGAAAATATTGTAGAATATGTAAGCTCATAGAGACAGAAAGTAGAGTTCAAGTTCCCAAGAGTGGGGTGAGGAAAATGGGGTTTTAATAGATAATGTGTGTAAGGTTTCTGTTTGAGGAGATAGAAAAATTTTAGGAATGGAAATTTGTGAATGTGATTAATTCCACAGAATGCTATACTTAGGAATGGTTAAGATGGGAAAGTTTATGTTGTATATATGTTCTTAAAATAAAAAATAAAAAAGAAGAAAGAAAGTAGGAGCAACTAAAGAGAAAATGACAATTAAGTGCAATATGTGATCCTCAAAGGGACCTAACAAAGAAGGAGAGAAGGCTCAAAAGGAAATTATTGAGCATGAAAAATTGGAAAATAGATTGTAAGTTTGTAATCAATGTTAAATTCTTGAACTTGATAACTGGACTTAAGATGGTTTGTAAATGAATATACATATTCTTAGGAAATGTACAAGGCAACATTAAGTGTTTAAAGACCATACGTAGAGAACTTACACCCGTGTTCATAGATGGGTAGATACATAGAATGATATGTCAAATGTGACAAAATATTAATTATTGGGGGATCTGGGTGCCTACCAGATAAAGGTTGTTGGAGTTCTCTGTATGGGGTCTATTATTTTTGTAAGTGTCCTGTAAATTTTTTAATATTTCAAACTAAAACAGTTAAAATATACTTTAAGAATTCTACCTCATTATGCACTCCTTTCGTTCTGTTTACAATTTCTTGATTAATCTAAAATAGGTAAGGACACTTTATGTTAAACATTTCTGAATCACTTTGTTTCAGGTATTCCCTTGAACCCAGCAAAAATGAGGTTTCTTTGTGATCCTATCTGGAAATAATTTTCTTCTATAGTGAGCTATATCTATTTACATTTATTTATTTATTTGGCATGGTCAGGCTCAGGGAATCGAACCCAGGTCTCCGGTATGGCAGGTGAGAACTCTGCCACTGAGCCACAGTTGCCTTTTTTCATTTTTTTGCATGGGTAGGCTCCGGGAATCAAACCCGGATCTCCAGCACAGCAGGCAAGATCTCTGCCACTGAGCCACTGTTGCCTGCCCTACATTATTTTTAAGACAGGCATTTTGGATTTAGTTCTGTCATTTAACTAATGTATTTTTACATTACATTTTTCTGTATTTATATGTGAAAAGTCTCTTGAATATAGTTTATTTTCTTTGCTCTTACTCCATTCCACTTAAAATTTTTTTTTTTGCCATTCTTCTAATATTTCAGATGGTTTATATTTTGGTTGTAGTAGCTACCTTATAGTTATGTCAATAAAGAGACCTTAGTCTTCCCTTCCTTTTGTTAGGTTTCTTCTATGAGCCTCAAAACCATTAGTTTGTATTGGTACCCACTCCTCTCATTCTTTACTACCCAGTTTCAGTGTTATTATCTTAAGCATATATAATTATAAAAAGTTAAATACTATTACTTAGAATTTGAATCATCTGTTTAATATGCTAACCTTATCTTCCCAGCAGTTCCTGACGATGCAATTGTCTCTGTTCTTGAAATATTTTTTGTTGTTCAATTTCTATATGGTCAAAGTACATAATATTCTATTTCATTCTGTCACTCTTACCATCACCCTTTTTATTTTAGATCTCTAATTATGGTCAATACTCACAGTTTGCCCTTTTCCTCATGCTTGGATGGAATCAGTTCTCTATTAGGCTCTTCAAAAAGGCCTCATGTGAACATTCAGAACTATTTTTCTTTAGCTTTTCTATATGAAGAGGAGCTTGACTGAGTGTGAAGAAGGTAGGTTCTGTGGAATGTTACCGTGTGGAAGTCTGATGGTCAGCTTCATTTTTTTTCTTGTATATCTTCTTTATTCAGCTTTAACTTAGAAGTCCAGTAACTTTACAGAGAGATGTCTTCTTGCTCTGGATAAATTTTCCTTGGTACACAATGTAGTCTTTCAATATAGGAAGCAATATATTTCTTCTATTTCAGAACATTTTTCTTCAGTTACATATTTAACTTTTCATTTTGTTCTATTGCTTTTTCTTCTTGATGAACTTTAATTCTATATACAGTGAATTTTGTTTTATTATCCTTTATATTTATCATTTTTGTCTATCATTTTTTCCATACTTTAGTTATGTTTTGTTTGTTTTTCTTATTTTTATATTTTATGCCTTTTAGTTTTTTTTTAGTGTTTATTTTCCACTTTCTTTCTGTAGTTTTACCTTTTATTCTTCAAATTGTTTTGCCATTTTACTTCTATTTCCTTTCTGATTTTTACCAGTTTCCCATTTCTTCTTTTCCCATTAATGCTTGTCACCAATGTAGCTTGAACTCTGAGAATAACTTGTATTTCTGGTCTGTGGTCCTCCATTACATTGGAAATTGCCATGTTAAAATATTTTGTTGCTATTGTTCTTGTCCTAATGTTGGATTATAATTTTCAAAAGCTTTGTGACAACTTATTTTTCTAGTGAATTTTTTCTCCTACTTATGAGAGTTTTGCAACTTTTTTAAATAACGTATGAATTTTCAAATTTCTTAAAAAAATATACAGTAAGTGAAATGGATTTTCCCATATAAACTGTTAGCAGATGTTTCATATGTGGTGGGGGTGGGGCAAGAAAAGGGTCAGCAAAGCTTCCAAACTTAAAATATTGACTTCTTGTTCTTCTTAGTATGTAGGGGAGAGTTCCGAAACTTACTTAAATTCTCTGGTTCTTGTATGATTGTGCTAACTTCACTGGTTTGCTGTGAAGAAGTTAAGCCCAATCCTGGTCCTATGATGAACATGCAGTGCATAGAAGTTCTCATTCTACCTTTTCTCTGACCTGATTTGGCAGAGCTACAAAAGTTAGAAAATGGTTGGCTACTATTGTAGCATATATTAAAATGCAAAAATCAAATAAATATTGAAGTATGAGTAGCTCAAACCCTGTCTCCAAAATTCTGTGGACTTTTTTTTGGCATCATCTTTATTGTCTTGGACAGAAAGCAGATTCGTATTTTGGCCTCCTACATAAGGAAACTCTTTAATACTTGTTAATCATCTGAGTGAATGGAAATATACAGATGCTGGAAGAAGGATGGATGAATTTGATCTCAAAAATATCAATCTTCACCACAGCTAGCACAAGCAAGACCCTTGACTTTAGCTAGCCAGATTCTTTTGACTTTGAGTGCCCTTTCAGGGAGTATTTATTGATCATGTGTTGCATTTTTCTATGACAGCTCAGTGGAAAATATTAGTACACTTATTATGAGATTAAAGATTACAAGTTTTTGATGTATATATTAGATAATGAATCATTCAAAGGTGCCCCTTTAATTAAAACCATTTCTGTGTATTTAGTAAATAAAAGAAGATGTATTTTTATTCTTTGATTTTAGAATGGGTGAGTCAAACCAACACAAATAAAGGCTAATTAATTAAAACTATCTATATCTTTAAAATATATGCAAAATAAAGTCAATGCATATACTGCAAATGAAAAGCTTCTCTTTATCCTTCAATGAAAAGTATATTTCCAAATTTAAAAAAAACAGTGCCTGAGTAAGTTAATTCTAGTTCATGTTTATAGCTGTGTGAAATTATTTTTTTGTACTTGTGTAGTTCTTCATGAAGAATTATGTCACCTTGATACTTTAAGAGACAGGGCGTTTATTGATAAACTTTAATAATAAACTACACTGAAGCCTATTTTAGGAAATATCTTCTAGTCCATACTTTAGAAGACTTGGGTAATTTATGGAATTGAACTTGGCAGCTCAATAGAGAGAGAGCCATAATTTATATGCTATGGCTACTGTATTTCAGTAACTTTATTAAGAAAGAAGTATTTCATGAAATAACTTTTTGAGCAGAAAAAATTAAGAGAAACTTCAAAAAAATTAAATTCTTTGTCATTTGTTGGAAATTGAAATATTAAAAAAGTGGTTTATCCAAATATAAATGGATTTATTTTTGCCCTTTTTGGAATTGAAGCTAAAAGCTTAGTGAAAACGAACTTCCTCTTGAAAGATTTACAGTCCTTTTTTTTTTATGGGAACCAGAAATGTTGAAAAATCATTTTCCATGTAAGAGTACAGTATTTGTGTTTCAGAGCCAAACCAAACTAAAGCCATCTGGGAACTTGCCATTCTTCACCTTTCAATTTATTCACAGAGTGGAGATGATGACCCACAGAGCTTATTGTTTTGGCACTTAAGTTCACCTCAACAATTGCTGAATGAAGGCCATTCATTTCTCTCCATGATTTTTTTTTTTGCCTTGATTATTCTGAATTTGTTTCCTACATGTCTATTTCTTGATCCAACAATACTGTAGGTTTTTAACAATGCATAATTTTTTTTTAATTCATGTTTTCCTAGTGTGGTACCAATCACAAAATGTTCATTAATAGACACCCCTAAATTCAATAGAAAGTGATGATTCTGGAAGGTTTTAGCTTTCAAGACTGATTAAAGATCATTTTAAAACATTCCATTTTAAAATTCCTATTGCATGCAGTGGAAATTACGTAGCACGTTACTGCAAAGATCTTTGTATTCTCCTTCTGGTATATATTATTTTCCTCTTTGTACTGAATCTAATCCTGGGCACCTGAGAGCTAATGATTGTGATGGTTTGGAAAATATGCACCCCCAGAAAAACATTTTCTTAAACTTAATCCATACCTGTGGGTGTGAACCCATTGCAAGTAGGACTTCAGTTAAGGTATGATTCACCTCAGTCAGGTTAGGTCTTAATCCTACTATTGAAGTTCTTTATAAGAAAAATGAAATTCAGATAAATAGAGAGAGAGCCACAGGAATTGAGAAGCAGAAATTCAACAGGACCAAGAAGAGAATGGTGACACCAGGAGAGAGCACCATGTGCCTTGCCATAGGACAAGCTAAGGACCAAGGATCATCAGCAGCCAACCCTGGAACCTCAGTTTTAGGGTAAAAAGAATTGCCTTGATAATGCACTGAATTGGACTTTTCTCCTACCCTCAAAACCATGAGCCATTAAATTCCCATTGTGTAAGCCAGCCCTTTGCATGGCATTTGCTTGAGCAGCCAAGAAAACTAAAGCAATGATCAATGGGAAAGTGATTCTTTTTTTTTAAGGAGCTTATAGTCACTTAGAAAAGATGGACTGAAAAAGTAAACAAATGAGTAAAAGAGTTAAAGATTCTGATAAGTGATATTAAGGAATAAATTGGGTAGTGAGATGGAAAGTAATAGGAAGAGTTACTTTTGATTGAGTAGTTGGGGGGATCTGAGGAGGGAAACTTCCATGCTTTTACATATCTATTATGAACTCTTTCCCCTGCTCCAAATATTTTAGGTTTTTATAATCTTTTTCAGAACTTTCAGGACTGTTTTCTGAACTTTTCAGAAATATTGCATTGTTCTTGATTTTATATTGGATGGCTTCTCTAGGAGCTGACACTACTTTTTAAAGATGTGGTGAACTTCACATTACAAGGACGGTCATCATGCCATTTGGCATTTATGAATTTATTTCTTGATCCACTCAGTCTCATAAGTGCAACATTGTCTAAAATCGGGTTACCCAAGGGAAAGAGACTCTGTGGCAGAGATAGTTGTGTAGGCTATTTGCTGGAGAGTGCTCTTAGGATTAACACTTATGAGGGAGTGATGGAAGTGGGACTATTCAGAAAGTAGGCTTTAACCTATAAAGTTGAAATAAAGGTCTCAGCTCATAAGGTACTCTGAAACAGAAATGGCTCATCTAAATTTTCCTGTCTTAAAATAAGGGGCTTATTCCTTAAAGATCCTTATTGACCAGCCATTTGCTGTAGGCTGGGAATCAGAAGTATGTACAAAGCTCCCTTCACCTTAGGTCAATTTCCAGTGAGGGACATCAGTTAGGAACTGTCAACTACAAACTCCCCTAAAATCTGAGGGAATCCTGACCCCATTTTGACCAGGGGATCAGGGCTGTACACCACAGTGTGGTACAAGAAAGAGAGAACATGAAATATTTCCCTATCCTCAAAACTTCCTTCACCTGGAGAACTGTAGATTGCTGTCAGATCTCACCATATATTTTTACATATATGAATAATAGAATGATTCTCTATATAGCTATTCTTTTACTTTTCTTTACAAATTGCTGTCAATTGAAAAAAGAAATATATGTCAGCAATTTATGCCTTGAAATATTTATACACATCTCAGAAATGGAAAAAAAGTCAGATATTTAGGAGATCATATAATTTAGTTGTAAATTCAAACCAATAAATGCATAAAGAACTCAACATTCAATAAAGAATGAATGCACATTCTTCTGGTGAATGCACGGAACATACACCAAAATTGACCAAATTCTAGGCCATGAAGCAATATTAAGTAAATTCCAGGAAAATAATATCCTACACATTATAATTCCTGATCAGAATGCAGTAAATTGCATAGCAAATTGTCATGTGTCTGGAATCACAAAAACATATTACTAACAAACCCTACATTAAAATGACAAGGGAAGTGATGAAATGTTTAGATGTGAACCCCAGTGAAAAAGCACAAAATTTATGAGACCCTACTAAGTAATACTTATGACACATGTAGTTAATTTAATAGTTTCAAGTACACATATCACAACACAATAAATATTTTAAATAAATGAATTAATAATTCAATGAAAAAACAGGAACAAAGGCAATAAGCTAAAGAAAAAAGAAAATAACAGAAATAAAGGAAGAGAGGAATAATATACATGATAACAATTGGAAAAAAAATTAAGAGACAAATTTTGGCACTTTCAAAAGGTTAACAAAGTAGACATTTGTCAATGTATTTGTCAAAAGAGAGATTGTAACCAATTAAAACACAGAATGAAAGAAGAGAAAATAATTATATACACAACATATATTTTAAAATGATGAATGAATAATTTGAACAGCTATGTGCTTGGAATTTGAAAAACATGATGGAATAAACACATATCTGGAAAGTGGTGAAAAAGTTTCTTAATGGTCCATTGAGTAAACCAATGAACTGTTAAGGAAAGCCCCAGAAACCAATAGTTTCTTAGGCATGTTGTATCAAATTCCCCCCAAAATCCAGAAAGTGCCTTTCTTATACAAATTGTTCCAGAGAATAGAAAAGTAAGGATATCTGCTAAGTCCATGTTATGATGCTAATGTTATCCTGATTACAACACAACAGTACAAAAAAGAGAGAGAGAATTTAAAAGCCTATTTCAATTATGAACATAAATTGAATAATTCAAATAACACAATAATTAATTCAATTTGATAGTTATTCAAAATAATACATACAATAAAAAAGTTTTATTACAGAAAAGCAAGGATGGTTTGACATCAGAAAAATCTATTATGGCTCTTCATCATCCTTGTCTTGGAGAAATTGTAAGTCCTTTTTAGGTTTAAGCAAGGGAGCAAAATATCAATTTTACCTTTTGGAAAGACCATTCTATTTACAATGTTCAGTATAAATTGAAGTACAATAGAATTGGAAGCTTACATATCATTTAGGAGACGATTGTATAAATCAAGGAGAGATGAGAATTTTAACTGAAGGACTGTCATTAGCCAAGGAAAACATATATTTTAGTGTCAAACTAGAATTCTTCATGAGTGTAAAGTGGGATTACCAATATAAAAAGTGGGGTGGTGAGTGAAATCTAGGACTTCTCAGGGCTCACAATGATCTCTGGTCACTCTAGATATGAAGGACTTTAGGAAAACAAAATGCTCAGGATTCACCACTAATTAAATGTGGGAGGTAAGGGAGAGGAAGAAGTAAATAATAACTCCAAGATTTTTGGTTTCGTGTAGTGGTAGAGTAAATAAAGGAAGAAAAGGTTAGGGTGGAGGGGTGGAGATAATGAGATTGTACTCAGAGATAGTGAGTTAAAGGTGCTTGTGAAATACCCAGGTGGAGAGGAAGGCACTTGAATGGATTTTTCTGATAGAGGCAGGAAGAGCACTCTGGACTGGAGATTTGGCCCTGGAAGTCTTAAGATAGAGAGAGGAGTCCAACCCTTGGGAGTGGATGGATCTTTCTAAAATATCACCTTCAGTGAAAAAGATATAAAATTCCTATTTTACAAAGCAACTCATTATATTATCTGAGACAGAGTCAAGTTTCTCAATTTCCAGACATACTGCTTAACCAAAAATTGCATACATCCTTTTCTATAATTTTCTTTCCTAAATCTAATGATGTTACCAAACTCAAAATATAATGCAATATAAAGGATTTCTTTTGATTATAAAATAGCCCATCCATGTTTATACAGAGAGAGTAAATTATGAGTTACAATAAATTTAAAGATGGTATAGTTATTGAATACTCCATTTGAATTAACACTAATAAAAACAATGTAATTTCTAACATTTCATTAACCACTTACTTTGTACCAAGCCCTGTTTTAAGGGCCTCATTTGAATCATCTCATTTGCAGTTCACAAGCTACTGGGAATATGATTAATAGGATATTCCTGCAATTTGTATTTTATAAATTGAAAAAACTGACTCAGAAGAGTTAAGTAACTTGCTTAAATTGTTTCAGCTAGCAAGTAATGAAGCCATGATTAAGATTCTTCATTCTTAATCACTCTTTCATACCAATTGAACAGACGTAAGACAAAAAACAACTTAATTTTCACTTTCACTGTGAGTTGGAAATAATAGAGACACATATGTAGATTTCCCTCCTTATTCATCTTAGTTCAGGCATGAAAAATAGGTAAATAAAGTGAGAACAAAATAAAAAGTATACTTATTCTGCCATTTAGCCTGTTAGAATATTTCTAACTAAAAAGTGAAACATTTCACCCTGCACACAGCTACATATAAATTGCATGCTTAGTGATGAAGCATCAATAATCAAAAGATTTTTATTATCAAACATGCCAGAAAGAAGTACATTTTTTATTTTACATCAAGTTAATTTATTTCTTTTGGTGTATAACCTCAGTGATCTTAAAGAAAATTGTCCAGAAACATTTTCGTTAATCTAGTTTTTAATGGAATTAACACACGCGAAGTCAAACATCATAAAAATCTTGGAACTGGACACATCTTTGAATCCACCCATTGTCTCCTCCTCCACATCCAAACAGTAGCTAAAATCTATTGGTTCTAATTCCCGGTCATCTCACAAATGTTAATCTCTTCCCTTCTATTCCCTTTGACACTGCTCTAATTTATATTCTCATTTTATCTCTCTTAAACCTCTGTCAGAATTTCCTAACCAGTGTCCCAGACTTCAGTTTGACCTTAGTTTAATTTACCCTTTACACCATTTCTAGGGAGACCTTCATTAATGCACAATCATAAATCATGTGAATCACATTTTCAAAAATCTTTTACGGCTCTATCTTGCCTAGGGAATTAAATCCCCAATTCTTGAGTTTGACATTTGAGGTCTTCCATAATGTTATCTTAGCCTATTTTACAGCCAATATACAAGGTCCCAAGATTGGATTGTTAAACTTTCAGAATTGTGGAGCTGGTTGTTAAATGCATCTATCATAAAAAAATACATATAAACTTATAATTAAACAAATGTTATTAAAAACAAAGGTAGTAGATACTCAAAACTCATGACTTCTGTATTATTTTACTACGTTTTATAATTGTGCTCTTGAGGTCATTTACAAATATTGTATCTGGATGGTGGAGATACCCTATAATAGTGTGCTACAATGCATCCCTTCCTAACTCTGTATTTCTTAACATGATGTGAGTTGGTTGAAATCAGCATGGTGGGAGTATTTACACCATGGAAATGGGCAAAGACAGCATATTAGGGATTAATCTATTGTTTTATTGATTGTTTAGAGTTGGAGGTCAGTAAACTGCAGACTGTGGCAACTGCCCATTTTTGTAAATAAAGTTTTATTGTAGCATGCTTGTTATTAAGTAGTTTTGACTGAAACTGGTTGACTCACAAGCCTAAAATATTGACTCTCTGACCATTTAAGTCAAGGGGTTGCTGACCAGGCATTGTCATTGTTAATTACAAAAACAGGTGGTGGACCAGATTTAACTTGCAGAATGTAGTTTGTTGGCCCTTGGCCTAAACTTAAGAAAGCCACAGGGAATATGTTAATAACGCATATCATACTTAAGCATATGTCGCCTCTATAGCTCTTCAATCATGACTGTCATAACAAATTGAGGAAGGATCCTTCCAGCATTCAAAAACTAGTATCTGATTCAACAAAAACATTGCTCAAGTCACCAATCAATGAGTGAAGTTCTACTATATATCTCCATTGTTTTAGTGCACGGAAATGTCGACCAACATCATGTTGGAACTACACTGGATCCTCAAAAGCAACAATATTTTCACTTTGGATACATGAGTGCAGCAAACATCAATGAAAGCACTCTGTGAGAATCAATTGACTATATGGAATTTATAATAAAAGTGTCATATATTGCATTATTCTTTATAAAATTGTGAGCTATAGATTTTCAATATCAGTAAAAACTTTATGAATTGCAGTATATATGCATATATGCATGATTATAATTGTTTTTCTTAGAGAACTGATTGTTATACATTTACCAGTAGAACTTGTATATAGTTCTATTACTAGTTTCTTCCCTACATGTACACGGCATTCAAATTAACCTGAATAGGTAATCTTCCATGAGTGTATCTTTCATTCTTCCAGTCCCCTCTGCCCTGGATGGTCCTTTTACATAAAATGACTCACAGTCTAATGCTGCTTATCAATACCCTATTCACTATTCAAAACTGAGCTTTCATTGTTACCTTTATTAAGATTCCATTACCTTCCAGGTCACGTATAATTTATTTCTATCCCAAATGCCTAAAGCACTATTTTTATGTCTTTTTCTCACATTTATTAGAGGTCTTTTTGTATTCCCCCATAGAGCTTGATTAAAAGTTCCTTGAGAATACTTATGGTAGCTCTTTCATCATTTACTCCTTATGTTATTTAGCCATATGACCTGGAAAGTTTTTAATGTGCTTTATTGAAATGAGTTGAAGAGGAACTATACAAATAAAATTGTTGGAATATTTATATCAACCTTATTCTTCCCACATGAACTCTCTTCAGTAAAATTGATCTACTCACTGTCTCCTAAAACATATCTTTTACTTGTCTGCCCCTTCTTCATGTTAATTCTCCAAGCTCATCTATTGTCTCTTCTTATCTGAATCCTACCTATTCTTTAAGACCCAAGTTGGTTCCCATCTCAAGTAGGAAATACTACCTGAAAATAAGAGCCAGTGGGCAGTTCCCTTGTCTGAATTTCAGTATGTTTCACTTATCCAGTATTTTTCCTAAATTTTATGTCTAAAAATTTTCTCTCTGGGAGGTGCAGTGGTAGTTCAGTGGTAGAATTCTTGCCTGCCATGTGGGCAACCTGGGTTTGATTCCTGGTCCATGCACTTTCCAAAAAACAAACAGGCAAAATAAACAAAAGTTCAACAAATGGTACTGAAATAACTGGTTATCACATGGAGAAAATAAT
Organism: Myrmecophaga tridactyla; assembly: GCA_004026745.1. Lineage (NCBI taxonomy): Eukaryota > Metazoa > Chordata > Mammalia > Pilosa > Myrmecophagidae > Myrmecophaga > Myrmecophaga tridactyla. The sequence goes on along the minus strand of PVIY010012486.1, from coordinate 16,300 downwards.
GCAGTGTGACCCGCCATAGAGTATACAAAAAGAATTTTTTTCTCTCCCTAATTGAATGTAGGTTTCTTGAAGGAAAGAATTGTGCCTTTCTCTTTGCCATAAAGCACAGAGTACATTCAGTACCCTCAGTACATTTGTTATAAAGCACTGAGAGCCCTCAGGACAGAACCTTGCTTTCAGATGCTTGATACAATGTTTCAGGAATGAATGAATTTCCCATACTTCTCATTCCCTGCAGTGCTGAGCATGTTGTAGACACTTAATAAACAGTTGTTGATTGATTAGTATGTCAGTGAAACATAAAGACCGCAAGTAGTCAAAAATTAGGCATATTTTATTGAAATGAAGGAAAACTATCTCTGATATCTAAGTATTTTAATGCTTTCAACTGTTGTCTCATTTTTTCACAGCAGCTCAATTTTTATGCAGTGTCATGAGGCTGTTGTCTGTTCAAATTTATAAGACCTTTAAAAATGCTCAGGCTCATTGCAATGCCAAGATCTAGGAAATCTGCAGTCATTTATGATTAATGGTGTTCGGTGTTTTGTGAGGCATTATTAAAAACAGAAGCCTATGACTTCACTGTTTCTGACAATGACTTTGAACATAGGGTCAGTCCTTCACTTTTAACATTTCTTTGTAAGATTAAAAGAAAGTGAAAACAATTGCTTGAGGAGCTTCACCCAGATGCGACAAAATAGGAGACACAAGTTTTCAATCTGTTTCTTCCAATGAGATGTCACCTTATTCATAGAATATTGATGATGAGCAAATGTTACTGAAGGGCAAATCTAGTCATCAGTAAAACATAGAGTTCAGGACTCTATCAGGCATCACATAGTCAATTCGTAAAAGATGTTAACCAAAAAACTTAAGAGCAGTTTAAGACCTGGCTCATAACAAATGCAGTTTAATATTTGCATTTCCCTCCAGATGAGTAATTGGAAAGAGAGTAATCAGGTTAAAAAAAAAATCTAAGTATTGGAGATTCTATCAAAAGTTTAAACAAGTACTGGCTGTTTCAAGAAAAAGAAAGTTTTATAATATAAGGACCATTTTTATTCAATTACTTCAAAACAATAATCATGTGTTCCAGGAAATTGTTTTTTAAAATAAAGAAATGGCATGATAGTTTACTTCTAAAATAGATATTTCAGTTTTCAGAACACACACAGTTCTCCCTCTGTATGGGAAGTACTTATGAGCAATATTTTCTCTAGAAGAGGTTATTTTAGTGCAATTATTAACGTTGTTTCTCAAAGGAATTGCTTTTACAGAAATTAATTCAAACTTCTCAACTGTTTACTGGCAAGAACTTTATAGTCCATAGGAAATGAAAAGGTAATTCTCTTATACAAATTAGTATAGCCTTCAAAATACGTCATTGCACCAAATTCCATCTGTCCTGCTATGTTAAAAGCATTTTCTTAATTGATAGGTAATAAGGTGATGATGCTCAGAGTAGCTGCATAGTTATGTAGCTTTTTCTGTGTTACAAGCACCTCACTAGATGCGAGGCCACAGCCTGACCTTAAATTTGTTTGAAAAATTAAGTGGAAGGCAAGTGATTGAGTTGTGGTTTTTCTCAGTTTAACATGATTGCCCTAGAGTCTGGCAAGGAAAGGAAAAAAACAGCTGCTTGATAGGAATTGTCACTTTCCAGAACTTCGGTGAAACAGCACTAAAAAGGATTTAGTTGGAGCCAGCTTTCAGCCAATCCTTCTTTCTGCAAATGTGACGACGTGAGGATAGACAGGCCTAAAGAAAGAAATAATCCAAAAAATTTCTTCCTCACTTTATTACTACCAAAAAAAAAAAAAAGCTCTTGCTTGCCCTCTTTCCTTCAAAGCATTAAAATGAGGTGTCAAAGTCACAGTTAAATCAAACAGCCCTGGCCTGTGAGAACAAAGGTCCTATCATGTCATGTTTTCAGTTGTTACAGTCATCCCAATTTAAGATAATCGAACAAGAGTTGTCTGAAGAAAGAGCCCCCATTCATAACTATGCAGTTCGAAACCCTCTTTACTATTTAACTGAATAGGATTTGTGAATTAGGGGATGTTATAGACACGTGCTGATGTCAAGCTCTTTGCAGTTAGTCCCACACAGGAAATGGGTTATAGGTTTTGTAATTTGACACCTTTCCTTTTAAGTAGTAAGAGTTATGTCACTGCACTCTACCAATGAAAAGGTAATCCTCAATTTATGGATGTTTTTGGTAGTCGTTGGTCGCAATTGTTTGGCCTACCATTGCAACCATGCTTTTGGTATTGGCTCAATCATTTTCAAAACACTGTACATTGCAAGTAGATCCAGATGCGCTGGGTGTAGATTTCTAAAAGTATTGGTTAAGTTCCAAGAACTGGAAAATACAAATAATTAGCTCAAAAAAAGAGCGTTAATATTTCACCCTTATATTTTACAGGTTGAACAAGCTAGAAACAAATGAATACAAATGATAAAAAGCATAACTTAGCTAGATGTGTTTGAAATTATTTCTAAATACATGAAGTGAGACAGCAACATAGTATGTTCCCGTCTCTTCGATGATGGAATTTGGTTTTAAAAAAATACCCATGCAATCATGGCTTCAAGCCACTCCCTCCTTCCTGCAACAAATATTTATTGAGCACCTATCATAACGATGCATTATGTTAGGTCCTGAGGCTGTAGTAATAAAGAAGTCAGGCAGAATCCTGTTCTCATGGAGTTTAGAGTCTTGTGATGTGAAATTATAACAAATAAATTAAAAGTCAAGTAACTAATAGGAAATAATAAGCCTCCTCGAGGAATTGGCTCTAGCTGATATCTGAATGATAAGTTGATACTGGTTCTGTAAATATCTGTACCAAAAATTTCAGACAGAGAATGCAGAGGCCTTGAAGGAATAAGCTTGGTATATATGACGACCTGAAATAAAGGCTCATATGGCTAGTAAGAGGTGGAAAAGAGGTGTGAGAAGAGATTAGAGAGGAAAGCTGGGGCCAGATCACATAGTAGCTCTATGGAACTTCCAAATATACTGCAAGAATAATTGCTCCAACTAAATGGAGTTACGGAAGAGAAAGTGGCACAGGATGGCAAAACATATCTAATCTAATTAAAACCCTTTGTAAATTCTCTAAAGGTTTGCTCCAGGAATTTGGCAGTTGTCTGTTTTTTGAGATTGAACGGATGCTACAGATTTAAAAATTCTCCTACACAGGCGATTCCATTCTAAGTGCATAATAAAAAGTTTCGGAAATAATCCTCATTCCTTCCTTTGGGAAATAAGTGTCTTTATTTGAGTGGGGGTGGGGATGAAAAGGAGGAGGAGTGGCAGTGAGTGAGAAGGATGGAAGGACAAAGGGAGAGAGGAAAGGTAGAGACAGAAAGATACATATTTTTTGTATTAAAAAATGCATCATATTGGGAAGTGCAATGGTGACTCAGTGGCAAGAATTCTCACCTGCCAAGCTGGAGACCTGGGTTCCATTCCCAGAGCCTGCCCTTGCAAAAAAAGAAAAAAAGTATCATGTTGAATTAGCCTTTCTTTGAAAACTAAAACATAAGTCAGATACTCATAATTTTTTTATTTGATTCTTCACTAACCTCCTGATTACTCCAATCCCTTTTCCATCTGGCCCATTCTTCAGAGCTTTGTCTGCTTCTGTATTTTCTTTCCAAAAGCTCGAATCTGGAGATGTCTGTCCCCAGCCTCAAGATATGCAACTTGCTTGACACAGCATACAAATTATTCTAAAATCTTCTCCCTACCAGTCTTACCAAGCATGTCCCCATCACTCACACACTACCCATGCACATCTCTCTGTATTCCTAAAAATAGCCATGATCCTTCACCTTTTGTCTTGGCTTTTTCTTTTCTTCTTTTCTAGCTGGATAATGTTACCATATTTTTCAAATGCCAAGCCTTTAAAAAAATCTCCCCTGATTTTTCTTTGATTTTCTCTCTCTATGCTCCTAAAAGATTCTTTATATACCTATATTAGAGAATTTACCACAATGTACTAAAATTATGTGTTGGAGTGCTTATTTCCTTGACTACTGCCAAGGGGAAATATAGCATTAATCTTTGTTTTCCTACAGCTAATGCCTGGCACAGAGTAGGTATTTTGAAATTTAAAAAGTAGATGACTTTATACCTATTAGACTGGATAAAATAAAGAAGACTAACCAAACCAAACTGGTGTAGAGAATGGTGTGGAAGCACTGAAAATCTTAAATACGGCTGGTAGGATTGGAAAATGGTGCAACCACTTTGGAAAAAGTTTGGTGATTTCTTAACTAAACATACATTTACCATATCCCTCAGCCATTCCATTTTTAAATCAAGATCTAGAAAATGTAAACTCCTCTGTAGTGACAAGAAGCAGGCTAAGTGGTTGCTGGGAGTGGGGGCAAGTACTAGAGAGTTGACAAGAGGAGCAGGAAGGAAGGATTACAAAGGGGAAAGTAGAAATTTCTGGGGGTGAAGGGTATATTCATTATCTTTATTTTGGTAATGGTTTCATGTATAAATATACAGCAAAATGTATATTTGTTTCATTTGTCTATTTTAAATATATGTAGATTATAATTAATCAATTATAGCTCAAAAATTTTTAAAATGAAAACATTAGAAAGTTGAAATCATGATGAAAATCTATTTTGGAAGTAGTTTTACAAGGTTGATGCTACAGATTATTTTTAAGGTGTGATTGGGTAAGTATATATTGACATAATTTTGACAAGATCGTATTTAACTTCTCAAAGAATGGACAGAATTATTGATTTGGGAATTCTATAAGCTCGATAACAATTCAATCTTATTATTTTTTTCTCATACTCTTCTCTTTTAATCAAATATAGGACTTTAATAGCTATATTTACTGTAGTATAATAGGAATGAGCATAATTCTCATAAGTTTGCCAAAGTCACAATGTGGACATTGGACAGGAAATTCAACCTTTTTGCGCATTGACTCTTTAACTTTACAAAATAGGAAAATTTTGTAAAATTAGGCACTTGGTTTAGAGTGAATGCAATTCAACAACTATTGAGGCAAAATTTTGAACAAACTGGGAAAGCTGTTTGTGGCGATAAACAGTATATACTGGCTTCTCAGGCAGTTAAAAAAAATCTAAAAAGGAAATGAGATTACACGCAAAAAAAGTGTTAAAAGAAGTATTGGCACAAGTGGGATGAGCTGTAAGCAAGGTAGGAGCCAAATGGTTTCAGAGCACAGTGAGGTCCTTCTAATGGTAGATTACAGAAAGTTTACGAAGAACATATAATTGGAACTGGCCATTGAAGGATGTGTGAGGTTCCAATAGGGTCGAATTGTCCCTTTTGACAGCATCCAGGCTCAAAATTATTGGATCAAATAGAGATGGGAATAAAGGTAATCTAAACAGAGGTGACTTAGCAGCAGTGCACAGAGCTATTGATGTTGACCTGAGCAGACTGTTCTTAAATCTAATAGGAAAGTGGGATGAGAAAAGTTTTCACTGAGGCTTGAATGCCATGATTAAGAAGTTTGGGTTTTATTCTCTAGAGCCACATTTCAGAGAATTCATGAAGCCCTTCACTTAAAGTCATAGGTAAACACAAAGTTTCTTTTTGGAGTGTTAATTTTACACTGCATGGTTTGGAGAATGTTGATATATGAAATCAAGTTACAGCACATAATAGGAGCATCAATTTTATGAGAGAAGGTGATTAAGCTGTTTTAGACATGTTGACTTTGAGATGACAGTGGAACAATCACATCCGAATAGCCAGTGGGCAGTTGAAATTAAAAAGTTGAGACTAAGTCTAAGGCTAGAAAAATTATATCACTGCAGTTTTGTGTGAATGTTATTTATTGAGGATCTAAAATATGCAAGTCACTGTTCAAAATAAAAACAACTATATATTTATTAGCTCATTTAAATTCTCACAATATTTCATCAAAGTGTTTTTCAAGGTAAGAATGCTCCAAAGCTCAGTCTACAACCTTTTGTTTTTTCACTTCTAACTATATTCATTCCTTATGTGATCTCAGATCCAGTCTTATAACTTTAAGTGCAATCTCTGTGTTGAAGACACCTATCTACATGTGGCTAAACTTCCCAGCACTTTCCCTGACTGCTAGATATAGTGAATGCAATGTGGCCAAAATTTAGGCCTTGTTTTCTTTCTTTTTTAAAAAATTTTTTTAAATACCTAAAAACACAAAGCAAATGCAAACATTCCTATTTTGATCATTCCAGTCTACATATATAATCAGTAATTCACAATATCATCACATAGTTGCATATTCATCATCATAATTATTTCTTGGAACATTTGCATCTATTCAGAAAAAGAAATAAAATGAAAACAGAAAAAAAATTGTTTTCAATTGCATGACCACATATCCTTCTGCATTTTTCCCACCTCTGCACATGGCAGCACCATTGTGCCAGTTACTTAGGAGAAAAATTATGTAGTAGTCCTATATTTATTTCCTTCTTCCTCACTTCACATCCGATCGATACCTAAATCTGTTCAGTTCTACCTTCAAAATGTATCTAGGATCCAGCTATCTGTCATCACCCTTACCACTTCTCCATTAGTGTAAGCCAACATCATGTCTCACCTGGATTAATACAATTGTTTCTTGAGTGGTGACTCTTGCTGCCTTTCAGTCTATGATCCATACAACATGCAGAATTCTCCTTCTTAAACATACATCAGCTCATGCCATTCCCTGTTAGTACTTCCCAGCATTGGAAAAGCCAACATCCTTACGAAAAAGCCCAGCTACTGCTCTAACCCCTTCTACCCTCTAACTTCTCTTACCCCTTGGTCCAGCCAGGGATGCACTTCTCACTACTGGTGACACTCATTGAGCAGGCTTCACCCTCAGGAACTGTACAGTGGCTGTCCCTTCCACCTAGCATGCTCTTCCCTTTTATATCTTCAAGGTCCACTCTCTGCACAAATGATCTCTGCTCAAATGCCACCAGGTATAACAAAGCTCCAAACCATATCACCTGAATATAGTAGGTACTCAAAATTTTCAATGAATCGTCATTATTAAGTGGATAATATACATCTTGCAAATGAGTACCCTGCAGCTTAATGCATTTCTCAAAGCTTCATATCTGTTAGAATTGAAACCAGTTCTTTCTGACTGTAAAATATAACTTATCATATGGGGATTTAAATTTCAATGTTGATTGGAAAATCTTCAAAGATAAATATTTGAAGCTGTAGAAGCTGATGGAATTGGCAAGATTATATGGGTGGACTAAGGATAGACTCTTCAGAGCAGAATTCGTAATATTTTTTCAGGTCATGGACACTTCTAAAATCTAATGAAAACTTTATGACCCTTATCTCCCAAAACACATGTGAGCCTAACACTAAAGTCTTGCATAATATTGCATGTAATTCACCGGCTTTACATTGTACTCTAACTGAAAGGGACTGAAGATGTTGAGAGAGGGTGGACCTGGAGCTTTTTGTGCAGATTATTCTTTGAGAAGTTAGAAGGAGATTTTAAAGGGAAGACAGCTAGGTTTTCCAGATGTGAAGACTAGGGGAATATGACTTCACCATTTAAACTTAAGTCTTTCAAACCTCATGGCCAAACAAAGTCAACAATGGAAAGAAGGAACAAGCACCCTACCTACCTAACACTCTTACTTTACAGATGAAAGAAGCTGGTGCCTAGATGTGGCTCAGTAGCTTGCCTCAGTTCCCCTATTTGATCAGTAGCAGAACAGGGACTACATTCGAGGTATAATGACTCAAAATCCATGCTCCTTCCACCACAGCATGCTGCCCCTTCAGAAAAACCAGATTGTATTTCCGTGCTTGTGAGCTAGTTTTTTCTGCATGTTTCTGAGTACAAGATATTGATGTTTTTCAGCATTAAAACATATATTGAATACAATAATGGACAGCACTTCTACTGGAATTGCTATTTTATATTGCTGAAACATGCCAGAAGTCAATTTTATAAACAATCACGGATTTGATAAATTTACCGATTAATCATAACTGATGAAAGAATTTTTGCTGGTTAAGTGAGGGCTTAAAAATCTAGACAAGGATTAAACTACTAGTGCAGGAATTTCATTTCATTATCCAAGCCACTTTAAATCTGCAGCTTGGTTTTCATTGAGGAGATGGCTGAAATAGTACAAGATTGTGACATTGTGGTCAATTGCACAATTACAAGGAATGTCATGCGTTCCAGATCTTTTTAGACAGTACAAAATGTGAGTATAATTTTATTCACTTGGAGAAGCTCGGATAGCATTTAAAATGTTCAAAATCTGATAATGGTTGCATGGAGTAGTTAACTCATATATTTATCTGTCTATCTATCCATTCAACCACTGATTTAAGAAGAAAGGACTTTGCCTATAAAAAGGAAATCCTCATGCATTATTTATGAACGCCTTTAAAGTGACTGACAGGACTACCCAGAGCGCCAATGCACTCTTTCCTATAGCTTATCAGTTAACTAGTGAAATTTAACACCAATGGTGTCAGCTTTATATTTAGAGTGTTACTATATAAACAGAAGGAGCCACTAGGAGAATCTTGTTTTGGAGTTTTCACCTTATTTAAATTCTTAATGTGTCCTTTCAGTTTAGGAAAGGCTGTTGCAGTGTGGTCCTGCTTCCAATTAATGAGCTTCAGAAAAGGATTAGGTTTGCCTCACTTACTTTTTCCAAAATAGACTAACCTCAAATCGCACAAGCTCAAAGAAAAGGTAAATAATCTGTTCTGATTCAAATTAACTTAGACAAGGAAGACAATCCTAGGTTGTTTATTTTATTGTAGCTCGAGCTAAGAGTCCCCAGAGTTAAAGTTAATAAAAAAGACAGACGTTTTGTTGAAAGTTGAAAAGAAGAAATATTATTAGTTTGGCACATTTGTAACTTTTATTCATTTTTTTTCACATATCTAATGTTTTCCGTTTCTATCCATTCAATAAAATAGTAGCGGAAACTAATAGCTTGTATCAGCCATAAAGTGTAAAACAGCTGAGTGATTTTATTTTCTGGAGTTAAAAATATTCTAAAGTGCCAACTGCAAAAAAAAAAAAAAAAAGAAACTACAACATCCCTAAAATATTAAATATTTAATATTATAACTAATTATAAGATTATGAAGGGAATATAACTGGCATATTTGTAGGGTCACAGTAATGAAATCAATTCCCCTATAAGACTGTTAGGAGGGCTCCATAGTATCAAAATATCTGACAGATCCAAATCTAGCTTCCTTTTGCATGAAAGTAGACTTCCATCATTCCCTCAAGTCCATTCCTTCCTTCACGCCCAAGAATAAAGATTCCATGGAGAAGAATATGGGATAGCCTTGTTTTCAATCTTAGAACCCTTTTTGACAATTTCTTTTATGTATATCTGAGTATTCAATGTGTTAGTTCCTGAATTCTTGGACCTCAAAAATGTTACGGTAATGGCTATAAGTATATATACATCCTAGCCCCAAAGTTGAAATTAAGCTTGTGGTGTATTTTATATGAGAGGGATCTATTAAATCTGTCTGGTGTTTTATTGTTACAGATCAGTTACTTATTAGCAGAAAAGAAAGCAATTAGAAAATTCAGTGATTTAGGTCAAATTACACATATGTTGCTAAAAACATTAGCAAGATTTGGTTTCAAAAAAGTTGCCCAGCCTGGGTTAAAGCAATCTATGTAGTCACAAATGAAAATATGTTTGAATTAAAACAATTAGGCTTGATTTTCTTGCATCTTGCATATCACAGCAGGTATTCAACCACAGCCAAACTTGGATGTGCTGACACCTGTAATCAACACATTAGGTCTCTTTTAAACTAACAGATCATCCTTCCCAGTGGAAGTATAAACAGAACCCTAATTGGAGATTTTGCTAACTATTCTCCCCTGCTGTGAACACTAGTTAGTGTCTAGAGTTAAAGCAGTAACATCAGCTACAATTTATAATTGGCAAAAGATAAGAGCTGATTCCTCCATTCAGTTTGCTGTGTGTACTTAATTTAGCCTATGCCATTCAATGATTTCTTAATTACCAGTTAATATCAAGCATCCTTGAAACTTTGTTACTTGCAAGAAGATAAGTAATAAGTAACACAATTAGTGCTGATGAAGCACCTGACGTTGTGCTAAGCACTTTTACATATATTAGCTCACTTAATCTTTACAAAATACATTCCAGGTAAGTACTAATATTATTCCCAATGTATAGATGACAAAACTGAGGCCATATAATGATTTGTCTTAATTAGCAGGTTACTAAGCAGTGGAGGTGAGATTTGATTCTAGGCAGTCTGAGACCAGAATCTGAGACCCTTCCCACTACAATTAAAGAGATAAATAAAAATTATTTAGTACACTATCCCAGCCAATTAAATCAAACACATATGCTGACGAAAACCTCTATGCAAGCATTCTAGGTCCTATGCGTTGCCCATGTGAGGGATTTAACAGTTTGCACGCCAAGGCATATCCTTAATTAAAATGATTGGTTAGAGGAAAGAAAGGCAATGTCAGTGCACAATGAATGAATACAAATACTTTTTGGATAAGCACTCAAATGTCAATACAAAATGGAAGTTACAGTACCTGAAAAAAATAATACATGCTCCATTTCATCTTAGAGCAAATTTGTCCTTACATTATTCAGGAATGTAACTTTTCCCTCCAACTATTTCAATTTGTTGCTATCAACATATTTTAAAGCTAAGTTCCCTAAATTGTTCTTGGATGACTAAGAAGTTTTGAAAGCTTCTAGAGTGGGTATCAGGACAGCAACATCCACATCACTTAGGGGATTGCTAGAAATGTGGAATATCAGACTGCAAAACCCAAACCTACTGAATAAGAATCTGCATTTTAACAAGATGCTCAGGTGATTTGAATGTACAGTGCTGTTTGAAGAGTGGTTTAAATCACTCTCTTGAGAAGGAAAATAACTGAGGTTTCAATTCTCATAATATAAATTCTAAAGATTTGAATGTATCTCATCTCTCTTCTGCTTATACTAAAGAAAAAGAGGAGATCTTTGTGGAAAATAAAGACAATGTCTCACGAGTTGATATAACCAGTTAAGATTCTCATTTTAAAATGTGGCTATTTTCCCTTTTAAAATATTTCTGCTATTCTAACTATTTCATTGCCAATGTGTTCGTATTTTAGTTTGAGCCAACGAATATTTATGTTGGCTTGCTAATACACACAGTGCAGAGGTTGAGAGCTTGAAATCTGAAGCCATGTTGCCTGGGTTTGACATTCTGCTCCTTATTAGTTTTGTGAGGTTGATCAAGTGATCACTCTCTTTTCCTGCCTGTTTCCTTATTTGTGGAATGTGAACACTCCTATAAAAACACTCATCTCATAGGGTAATAACGGGAATTTAATGGTTCATATTTTAAATGCTCAGTACAGTGCATGGCCTATGATAATTATGATTACTTTTAGGTTTTACTAAGATGCCACAATAGAGTTATGTAAAATTAATTGGAAATAAATAATGAAAATGGGCTAACAGTAAAATAAGGATTAAAAACGAGAATAGAGCCAAAAGGATGCAAGAATATAAATCAAACGCCACAAAATCCCACACGATGCCAGAAGCAAGCCCGAATTTTGATTCTAGTATTTCTAGCAGTCAAAATGGAGACACCATCATTTATTTGATACATAGTTCAAAATGAGAATTAAATTTTTTGCCTCGGGCCAGTTCAGGTATGCCTAGAATTGGAGAATTTTTTTCATGGGTTCTAGTAAAGATAAAATTCCATGATGTCATCAAAATATATCCTCAACACACTCTTTAAAATAAACATGCTGATAGGTTTCATACAACAATTTCACTTGATTCCCCTTAAAAAAATCACACAAAATTTGTAGACATTTTGGTAAATATAAAAGAAGGAAGATTAAAGGAAAAATTACAAGGATGACTCTTGGGATATAGACATAAACATAGTATACACAATGATTTAAAGATAAATGCAGATGTAGATGTAGCATGTTATACTGAAATTCCAACTTTTCTATACACACTTTTCACTGTCTTTGTAACTCATCTTTAAAGATAATTTAAAGATAAATATATTTGCTGATTACCATTTTAAAAAATGACATGCTATGGTTTCCCTAGTATATATTCTTTTGCTGGACTTGAAGTTTGTTTTAAATTTTTAGCTGAATTAATCTTATAATTAAAATTAATATTTTTGCATGTAATTTTTTTCATGTTTTAGAATAATTTTCTTTGGATAGATCACCAAAATTGAAATTGAGATCAGAGAGTTTAGACATGTTAAGGTTTGTAATAAAAGAGAGTACATATTAAAATATTGTAAAGGACCCATTGGATGCAAAAATGTTTTATCTAATCAATCTAAAAAGCCCTAATACTTTGATGCTTTTTCAAGGATTGGCTAGGGATGTGCTTGTTAATACCGAATGTTTGGCATTTAGAATATTGTAGATATAGCTATAGCTGTACTATTGTAAGAAAAATCATTCAGAAAAGACACCTTACCAATATTTATCCAAACAGAATTAATTTTCTACATGAAGTAAATCATGTTTTTCTTTAATACACACTAAAATAATATTTACTGAATATCCTATTTTACTTGGAAAAGGTTATATTTGTCTCTTTATATTTTCTTTTTAACTACAGTAGTAAATGTTTAGTTAGAGAAGCACAAAAACAAGGCCTGACTTAATACAAAGTATGTTGCACTCATCTAACAATGCAATGATGGTGTTTCTAGTCGGGACTGAGAAGGGCCTCTGTTCCATTCAGTCATTCAGGGATCCAGGCTAATGGAGGCTCCACCATTTCGACATTAGCATCCAAAGTCACTCTGGATGTCAACCTCCAACTGATGAGGTACTGAGAGAGAGGGTGGAGTAAAAAACATACCCTTTTGTCTCGTCCCCAAAATGCTGAACACATTTGCCATAATTCCATTGGCAATAACTGGTCGTATGGCTTCCTCTAGATGACCCCTGAGCTAGGAATATTGTTCTCGAATGGGCAGCTGCTTCCTAGAGACAATTAGATGGGGAACAACCACTTTTAGTAAATATTAGCTATCTCTGCCACAATAAGATTATTTTATCTGGACTTTAATAAAGGAAACTTTTTCATTGGTAAATGGCTCCCAAGTATTCACAGCAGTGCTTCATAAACTTGCCTTGCATAAAAAATTGACCTGAAAATTCAAATCCTTTTTCCAGTCTACGAAATCAGGTTCTCAAAAGAGTTCTGGGTATTACTATGATCCGGCAATTCTGAGAAACACAAGCCTACTAAAGCAAGTCCAAACTCTTAGGCGTGATATTGAATGAACTTCATGATCTTATACTTATTCTTCTCTCTTCTATGTATAACTGCTGTGTTGGAGCCAGCTTATATTAATCATAAGAGCTGACTGTTAATTTTGTAAAGTGGTTAAAATATAAAATATTATTAAAAATTAAATTATGTAAACATTCAATTAAATAAATGTCATTAAAAACATTGGTTACATTTGAAACTCAAATTCCTAATAAATTTATTATATTATGCTAGTGTATAGGCTCTTGAGAGGTTATTTACATCTATTTTATCTGTATGATGGGAAAACTGTATAAATATATGCTACCGTTAATCTCTTCCCAACTCTCTGTTCAGTTTCTTCATGTTAGTAGCTTGAAATTGGTTATGGTAGGAATATTTACACCGTGGAAATTGACAATCATAACATACCGAGGCTTTTGATTTTGGAGAGCTGGTTAAACATTTATAAATCGGCCACTGCAGGTAGCTCAGTATATCTCAAAATGAACACTGACAAGAAACATGGGTCTTAAATGTTTGGGAACTACTCCTTACTATAAATTCTTGAAGATTAACAAACCAAGTTATTTCATTAAAGTCTCCCTGTAATGCTGCAGTAGAGAAAATGGTTTGATTCACTTAAACCAAATGCTTCTTTTGACTCATTTTTTCAAGGAATGGTGTTTTAACATAACATCCATGAATACCCTGTCTGACCCTGTTTGGGAAATGTTGCTGTGCCACAGTAGACGATGCCCTGTTCCTTGACTATGCCATGAAATTTTAGGCCTTGCTACCTGTGCATACGGTCCTCAACCTGGGATGTCTTCACTCTGTATACTTGCCTTAGTCATTTTATTCGTGATTTAAATGCTTAAATTATTCCTCCATGAGATCCAGTTCCTCTATGGGGATGAGTCATGCGTTTTACTGCAACTTTTAGAATTCTGTATGCTTTTACGGTAGCAATGATGCCTTTCTTTCTTATATATTATTCTTCAAATATCTGTCTTCTTTTTTGTGGTAGTGAATCATGTACTCCAGAAAAAAAACATGTTCAAGTCTTAATCCATGATCTTGTAGGTGTGAACCCTTTTATAATGAGCATCTCTGAAAATGTTAAGCTGAACCAGGGCATGGACTCATTTATGAACAGGAACCCTAAAAAGAACAGGAGCCTCAAAAAGTTTATCTACTTAAGGCCAAACTGAATGAGAATGGGTTTTAATCCATATGGTTGCTGTCCTCATAAGCAAAGGAAATTGGACACAGAAGTAGAAGCCAGAAGTCAGCAGAAACAAGAAGAAAAGACAGAGGAAATGTAGATCACATGTGATGGAGACAGACATACAAGCCAAGGGACTGTGGTAAGCCAGCACCATAATGCGGCATACTCCAGGAGAAAGTGAAGCCTATAGAAACCTTGATTTTGGACTTCTAGTCTCCAAAACCATGTGACAAGAAGTTCCAAATGTTTAAGCCAACTAGCGTGTGTTATTTGTCATTGCAACCCTAGCAAACTAAGATCCCTTACTTTTAAGTCACCTGAGCAAAGGGAATATGTCCCACAAATATTCCTCCTTAAACAGTTCCTGGAGTATATAAAATTAATATTGAATTGAGTTTATTCTACCCAAATTAAATCTATAAAGTCAATTCAAAATGGAGATACTTTTTTCCTAAATACACTATTGAAGTTTAAGAAAACTAAGAATTTGAATAAAATGCTTGCTCACAAAATGTCTTTTTAAAATTTTAAAACAAAAGAGTAATTTGTTTTCAGAACTCTGGTGCTAACAATGTAAACATTTTTCTTCTAGAAAGCAGTTTGAATAATTTTGGAAAATATTATGATTTTTCAAAGACACTAAGACAATTACTCTTAAGGGACCTCTGACATTATTTCACATATTCTAAAGCTCCAGCTTCAGAAAGTGGGGAGATTCTTTGTTTCTTCCTCAGATTTAGAAATGCAACATCTGGGAAAATCTGGGAAGCCATATTTCTCAGGAATGGGTACTCCTTTTTTGGCAGCCAGGGTATTGCACCTTCCTGATGCATGCCTCTGTACCAATACTTCTCACATTCCATCCCTCTGCATAAATTGTGTGTATGTGTGTGTGTGTGTGGTGTGAAGTGGTGGGAAATTATTAGTACAACATATCCTGAGAAGTAGAGGACAAGTCCTGTAATTAATTTTCCTGGAAATTGCTTATATCATGTATGCCATTGGTTCAGAGTGTTAGAGAAACTGACAGTGGAGGTAAAAGAACTCATAGTGAAGATTTAATCACTGGATAAATAAGTGATTTATTTATTAGGCACTGGGAATTAAACTACTTTGCTATAGGAAACTATCTACTCTCCAGCCCTAGATCAGTGAAGTGGATTTTAGAAGCAATCAGGAGATAACGAATTAGTTGGTGGGCAGTCCACACTTCAAGTTTGTTGGCAAGCATTCATTTAAAGGTTATTAAAGCTGGAGGTCATGGTAAGGGGGAAGCAGACAACATGAAGATGATTAAAAGAAAAATAAAGCCCCCCAAAGAAAAAGAGAACGTTGTCTTGATGAATGAAGAACATACCTTTGAAAATGATTTGTAAGAGGAGCCAGAAGACAATTTTAGACTTGATTGGAATTTTATATGATGAAAGAACCATGCCAAATAAAAGCATAAGGGAGAACAGTTCAAAGAAAGACCATTAGCATGAGATTCATGGACAATAGAATACGATGAAGAGAATCTGTTTGAAACAAAGAAGTATTTCAAATGAACTAAATTTCAACAACTTCATATGTGTAGTGACTTGGAAAATATAGTACCTGGGCTTCACTTAGTAAAGCACAAGAAGACGCACTCTAAAAATGTGAATTCAAGAATTGGATAAAAGAGTTGATAAATTCTAACTTTCCAAGTTAAATTTAAGGATTATTATATTAGTCTAGAACAATCTAAAGGTTAAGAATAATTATTGAAAGGTAATGTGTGTA
>PVIY010012485.1:0-61840 GCA_004026745.1 Myrmecophaga tridactyla | reverse complement strand
ATATATATCTAAGGATGCACTTTCAGATACATAGAAAAAAGATCAGAAAATATCTAAATGTTAATAGTTAATAATTATTGCCTAGAGATGGAATTATTCGTTATATTTCCTTTCTTTACACTGTTGTATATTTTCAAATTTTCCTTTTAAAATCCATTATTTCATTAACTAGAATAAATAAATGTTATTAAAAAAGAATAAGTGCCCTCTAATTCCTTCTGAAAAATCCACTTAAGGAGTTAAAAATAGGAGAGAACTAGTCTAGAGACTAAGTATTCCAACTAATACTAATTGAGAATGATCACTAAAAACATTTTATTCGATGTTTTTCTGCGCTTATCTTTATTATTTTCCTTGCTTCTATTTCATTATTCTTCACATAACTTCTTAAATTGAATGCCTAATCCATTAATTTTCAACTCTTCTTCTTTTCTTAAACATTTTAAGACTATGCATTCACTTTTCTTTAAATACCACTTTGGCTGCATATCACAAGTTTTGAAACACTGTATTTTCCTTAGTTCAGTTATGAGTATTTCTAGTTTCCTTTATGATTTATGTCGCCTTACATGAGTATTTTAATATATTTTTAAGTTTCCAAAGATATGAGTTTTTTCTTGTTTTTGTTTTTGACATTGATTTCTAACTTATTTGTGTTGTATTCATAGAATGTGGGCTATATGATTCTTATTCTTTGAAAGTGGTCAAAGCTTATTTAATGGCTAATTTTGGTAATTTTTCTGTGTGTTTATAAAGAAAAATTTCCCCCCATATTGGGGTGTAGCATTCTATATGTTTCTTTTAAGTCAAGTCGTTAATTTTGTTGTTCAGATTTTCAATAGCTTTGTTCTTTGCTTGATCTAGGGTTTCAAGGATTAAATGAGTGTTTGTGTACTATATATACACTAATTTGTATACTTGTATTGACATATATCTCAGGAAACAGAGCTTGACACACAGGACATGATTTATAAGTGGCCAATAGCATAGCCCACTTTAAAGATGCTCTCTGGAGTCAGATTGCCTGAGTTCAAAATCCAGGCTCCCCCTTATGAGCTGTGTCACTTTGGCCCACGTTTACTTAGCCTCTCTTTGTCTCAATTTCCAAACTGTAAAAGAGGAATAATAATAAGGCTATCGTGGAGAGTGAAGCTTTTGGACCCAAGGTTATTAAATCTGAACCTGGGTGCAGGTGAAGCAGGTCTAGGATGACTGAGATCTGGAAATGCCACAGATGAAACAGAAAGCATAGGTGAGGGGGAAGGTTGGTGACCACCAATAGGACAATTTGATACACAGCTTTGGGTCAGAGGTTTGGGGAGAGAAAAAATGTGAGAGAGGAGATAGGCATTGCTAGACTGATCAAAGTGCCTGGGGTCCATTGCTTCCTTTTGCCACGTGCTTGGAGACCGTGAGCATGGTAGCTGATGTGCATGGGTCCCTAAAGTCCCAGCTCCTCGCCTATACACTTCCACCATTTCCCCACTGAAAAGCTATAGGGAACATAGATGATTCAAGGTTACCATAAGGAAAACCATAACTACACCTTTTCAGAAAGACTCCTCCCAGTTCTGCCTCCTGCTTTGATAGATGAACCCAGGAATTAATGACAAAATCATAGTCCTGGAAGAATTGGAATATCTGGCAAAACCTGAGGCCAGGAGTAAAGCCCAAGTGTGCACACTGGGGTAGTGTATTCATTTCCTGGTGCAGCAGTAACAAAGCACTGCAACCTGGTAGTCTTAGAACAACAGGCATTTATTTTCTTACAGTTCTGAAGTCTAGAAGTATGAAATCAAGGTACCAACAGTTCCTCCCTCTGAAAGCTCTAGGGAAGACTCCTTCCTTACTTCTTCTAACTTGCAGTGGTTGCTGGCAGTCCTTGGTGTTCCTTTCTTGTTTATGTATCACTCCAATTCTGCCTCTGTCTTTCCATGGCATCTTGCCTGGTGTCTATGTCTCTGTGTCCAAATTTCCCTCTTCTTATGAGGACAACAATTATATTGGATTTATGGCCCACCCTAATCCAGTATGAACTCATCTTAACATGATAGTATCTGCAGACTATATTTCTAAATAAGGTCACTTTCACAGGTTCCAGGTGGACATGAATTTTGGTGGGATGCTATTTGACCCAGTATAGGCATAGAAGGCTGTGATGGTCAGGTACCTGTGTCAACTTGGCCAGGTGGTGGTGCCCGGTTGTCTGTTTGGGCAAGCACTGGCCTGTCTGTTGCTGTGAAGATATTTCATGGACTTAAATCATGACCATTTTGGCTGCATCCACAGCTGATTGCATTTGCATTTAGCTAAAGGGAGTGCCTTCTGCAATGAGTGATGCTTAATCTAATTACTGGAAGGTTTTTAATGACTCAGAAGAGATAATAACTCTTCCTGCTTCAGCCAGCCAGCCTCTCCTAGAGTTCATTGACAACCTTCATCAGAAGGCAGCTCGTGGCCTGCCCTACATGTCTTGTTGGACTCTACATCCCCACGGTTACATGACATATGTTTATAAAATTTATATGTACAAGATTCTGTTTCTCTAGAGAACCCTAGCTAATACAAGGGCAGAATACACAGATCTGGAATCTTTTTGTTTAGAAGGAGCACTGGGAATGACATACACACATACTTCCATCTAATTTTACTTCTGCCCGATATCACATTAAAATTATAGTTAAGTTTTTTTTAAAAACATAAACCCACAAATATTGGGAGAGAATAGGAGAGAGCACATTAATAAAAATTTGGAAGTTGCAGAACAGATGGATAAAAGGTAAATGATGAAACCAACTCAAGAAACCTGAAAATCCCAAGCTACCTTCAGTGGGGGAAGCTGAGACTCAACTGATTTATACCTCAGAACTCTCTAAAGACTCCCAAATTCATGTCATTAGGTACCTCTGGAATGAAGGGAGGCCACTGAAACAAAAAAGAATTAGATGAGTTTTTGTATTCCTTCTTTTCTCCATGCCACTGGAAACATCAGCATGTGCCTGAAAGTTTATTCTCTGGAAAAGATTAATTGGTCTCAGAAGGGAGGAAACTAGATACAGCTAAAAATATGGATACTATATCAAAACAGAGTGACTGGTGCCTCCTAAATGTTGAATGCTGAGATTCGCCTTACTACTGATTGTCCCCCAACCAGCCCCCAGGCCCCAAAGCCTTAACTCACTCAAATCTCAGAAAACTGGCTGTCAGAATTTTACCTTCTAATTAGAGACTCTGGGTTGTCTGGCCAGCCCAAGAGAAAAAAACATAGGTACTAACTATAGTACTGTAGTAGGCTGAATAATGCCCCCGAACACACACACACAAAATGCTATATTTTAATCCCTGGACATTGTAAATACATTATCTTAAAAAAGACTCTGTAGATGTGATTAAATCTTAAAGTGGGGGGATTATCCTGGATTATTCAGATAACCCCAATGTAAATACAAGGGTCCTTATAAGAGAGAGGCAGGAAGATAAGTCAGAGAAAGTAGATGAAAGTCAGAGAAGAGAGAAGATGCTTTACTGCTGGCTTTGACGATGGAGGAAGGGTATACACAAGCCAAGGAATATAGATAACCCTGAGAAACTGGAAATGCCATCGAAACATTCTCCCCTGGAGCCTCCACAAGGAACACTGACTTAATGACACATTGATTTTAACCCAGTGGTTAATATATTGTGTGTATGTTGGGGGGTGGGGGGGTGGGGTGCATGGTCCAGGAATCAAACCTGGGTCTCCCGTATGGAAGGCGAGATTTCTACCACTGAACTACCCATGCACCCTAACCCAGTGAAATTGATTTAGGGCCTTTGGACTTTTTTCCTCCAGAACTATAAGACAAGAAATTAATATTGCTTTGTGCTACCATTTGTGGTTATTTATTAAAGCAGAAAAGAAAACCACTACACTGACACAGGGAATTTCTCAATAACTGGCCCCCATGCTTCACCCAGGAATGATGCTCAGAGTCAATAAGTGCTATGCACATACTCGGTTTCCAGCCAGCTTTTCCCTCCACTCATAAACATAGGCAGATAGACAAGGATCCTCAGATATCTGATGAAAGCCTCTTACATGAAAGACAGAGACCAAAACAAAATAGAAAAAGAAAAATTTGGAGGAAACAATTTAGAGAGAAGAAAAATTTATTAAAAAGAGAGGGAGAGGTCACTACTATCCTCCAAAAGGTAAGAGAAAATAAGAGAAGATCTGAAACAAAATGAGGATGGTACTTAAAAAGGAGTATTCATAGAAAACTTTCATACTGGAAGAGTCTTGGGCAAATTTTAGCTTAAGGAAACACTCCAGTACAAAATCCCAAGAACTGGCTTAATGTTGAGGTCTTGAGGACTTCATCACATTCTCCAACAGTTGTAAGTAAACCAGACTTGGTCCTGCAGGTTTTTCCATTCACCATCAAATGTCTGAGCATGCTTAGGAATTCTGATTGTGGTAGAGTTCATAACTTGTCATTCTAGGCATTAAGATTAATAGATTTGAATGATTCTAAAGATGTTTTGGAAGAATTTCTTTGTATCTATTGCCAAAAATGGGAGCCTGAGGTCCTTAGAGAACAACCAAATACAGCTTCTGGGTTTCCCCTCTTCCTTTTTATGCTCAATGGGACTGTAGTTCTTTACTTTCAGAACCACTCTATCTAATGCAGGGATGTGACAGAAGATATCCAAATACAGCTGGGGTTCCTTCCGACTTCTCTGACTGGGAGCCCAGGTCTCTTCTGCAGACCAAGAACACAGAATCCTGCTGAATAGGCACCACTGAGCTCTCATTGCCTCAGGGCATCCAGATGAGGCTATTCCTGAAGGACCTAGAAGAGGGCACCCAGGAAATGAGGAAGGAAGGAAGTGATGAGGCCTTGGGAGCTTCCACCCCAGGGGCAAGATAGGTTACAGTGGTTTAGCCTTGCAACTCTAGGGAACTTACCAAGCCCACTATAGTGGGAATCTCTAGTAAGTACAGTCGCTGCCTGCAATGGAAACATCTTTTCATCAGCTTCTCTGATGTGGAAAAGGAGGCCCCTAGGAGTTTCTTGGTGTTCTTAGAAATGACAGAGCAAGTCTCTTCCACCTACTCTGCCAAAAGGCAGAAATGCCCATTCCTAGGGGCAGGAGATTGAAGGGAAACATTTGTAGGAATTGGAGAGGTCTTGAGTAATCTCTTTAATACTAGAAAAATTCAAAGGATGAATTTCTTTGGACCTAAGATCCAGATGATAACCACGGGAAGAGTGAGACAGACCTAAAGAGCTCAGATTTCCAGACAAGATTAATCTTCATTAATTATAGGTTTTGGAGCTCAGGAATCAATAATAGGATTTGATCTCTTATGTTAAGAGGAATTATGAATGAGTGATGTGAAAACCATCAAGGGCAAGTGTGTTTGGGGAATAAGATATTCATTCAATCTCAAAGTATAACCTCTTTGAGATTACTTATTAGTTACAAAGAGGAAAAGATACCTTCAGAATAGAGAGATCTGGCAGATAACAATTTCTCTGTGTGAGTCCCCTCTTGGCCTACCCTGTAGAGCTCCTGGAGAAAGTGCCTGTCCAGGTTGCTGACTTCCTGTATCTCTCTCCCTGAGGATGTTCTCAAGTTGTAAGAACATACTTGAACCGTACATAGAGCCATTCAGACTTGCTTGGGAGTTAACACCACAGAGTGTCCCTCAGCCAATAAGAGATGATGGATAAACTCTGTAACGTCCTTGCCCCTTGTAGGATAATTCTGAGGGTGGTAATGCAGAGTCTTCTGGAAAGTCCCCAGCCAAGCCAAGTCAAAATTGACCTCTGCAGTAATCCATTCATTTACTGGCTTTTTTTCTCTCCTTTTTCTCACTTTCCTGCCAACACATTGTGCTTTCTGGGATTCCCTCCCAAATATTCCTTGTCCATGACCTGCTTTTGGGCAACCCCAACCAAGACACTTACCTTCACCAACGAGGGCCAACGGATATCGTAGGCCTCCCGATGTGAGGCATGGGGAGTACCCAACATCTCCTATGTGCTATTCTTGTCAGAAAATGTTTAACCTGAATCCGATAATAAAGAAACAGTCAGACTGACCCAGACTGTGGGACATTCAACAAAACAGCCAGTCTGTGCTCTTCAAAATGTAAATGTACTTTTAAAAAGCCAATAACCTGTTCTAAAATAAAGGAGTTTAAGAATAATGACAACCAAGTAGAATGCATGTCCTTTGATTGGATCCTGGATCAGAAGAAAGAACAAGTAATAAAGGGCATTATTGAGACAATTGGGGAAATTTGATTATAGACTGTATATTAGATGAGATTTTTGTAGCAATGTTAAATTTTTTGGTGTGGTAATTATGTGAGAATGTCATTATTCTTAGGTGATGCATGCTGAAGTATGTTATGCATATAACAACTTACTTTCAAAAAAATTCAGAGAATAATTAAACATATATACAAATATAAAGCCAATAGATCCCCTCATCTACATTATACCAGAGCAGTTCTGGCATTTCAACCTCAGATAATGTCAGTCACCTTTTGATCCATGTTTCAGCCAACCATCCTAACTGTTGAATGCAGATCCTACATTCTTACATTGAATGCAGAATCTCTGCTTAGAGGGCCCACATCAATAAATTCAGTTTGATCCAACTTTATATTCCTTCCATCATTACCCTACACCCTTAATATCCACTTCCACACATAGTCCCCTGATTTCTGTCTATATAGATTGGAAAATTCATGCAGTTCTTTTGGAGTATAGATACCTCCTGATGGGTCACACTTTGTACCTCACCTTTCAAGGCCTGTTGGGACTTCAGTGTGGTCAGAGGTCTTGAAGAGAAGAGGGATGGTGGGGGTGAGTTATGAAAAGAATTCAAAGTGTCTTTCAAGTCAATTACCTCAGGTCATTCCATTGCAGTTTCAGTTGCTGAACAAGGTTAATGGCTCCAGACAAAAGAGTGAGAGTTCTTTCCCCAGGGGAGGTGGTTCAGCAGGCACTGAAGGGTTAATCTCTTTAGGTGGAGGTTGGATGGGAGATTCCTCTGGGCAGTCTGGAGCACAGGAAACTGTTTTCTCAAGGCAGGCTGTAGCTTGAGAAGCTCTTTCCACAGGGCAGGTTGGAGGCTGGGTGGCTTTTCCTTAGGCTAGACCATTGCAGGTCTATCTAGCAGAGGGTCAGCAGATCCCCGGGTTTCTCTGTCCCCATTGCCATCATTATCAAGCCTCCACATCCCAGATTTCAGGATCCCACTCTTCTCCATTCAAATCCCTTTCCTTAACAGCAGACACCCTGCAAGGCTGAGATTTTAGTCTACGCTGTAAATGGGCTACTCACACAATAAGGCTGTGTCTGGTTTTCAGAGATCTCAAGTCTACAACCACAAGAAATAAGATTTCCTCACAGGGCACACATGAAAACTTTTATATCTTTATATGATGCTTATGTTGCAAATTTGAAGCCTTCAGCTCAACCCTTTCCCTCATAACTGTATCCAGCCTAACTAAGAACCAGCCAATGTCATTATACCTCTTAATTTCATAAAACTCCATTAAGGCATCAGAAACACTCTCATCCAGAGCCTTGCCTCATATAGCATGCAATTAACATAATCAAATGGTGATATTTTGGGTATTTCTATTGCCAACTCACCCCATGGACTGTCAGTGCAATCTTGATGATTGGAAACAGAGTCATTTAGTGCCTCTGAGTATAATCAGAGTAGAAAACCAACTGTAAAAAAAACATTTTTTGTAGGGAAATATTTTACAAAACTTGTAATAGGAGGTGGTTTCGTAGATCTTACACCCAAAGCATGAACAATGAAGAAAGAAATAGATAAATGGGAACTTCTCAAAATTAAACACTTTTGTGCATCAGAGAACTTTGTCAAGAAAGTAAAAAGGCAGCCTACACAATGGCAGATAATATTTGGAAACCACATATCAGATAAGGGTTTAGTATTCAGAATATATAAAGAGATTCTTCAACTCAACAACAAAAAGACAAACAAGCCAATTTAAAAATGGGCAAAAGACATGAACACTTCTCAGAAGAGCAAATACAAATGTCTAAAAGGCACAGGGGAAGATGCTCAACTTCACTGGCTATTAGGGAAATGCAAATCAAAACCACAATGAGATATCATCTCACACCCACCAGAATGGCCATTATCAAAAAACCAGAAAATGATAAGTGCTGGAGAGGATGCAGAGAAAGAGGCACACTTATCCACTGTTGGTGGGAATGTAAAATGGTACAACCAATGTGGAAAGCAGTTTGGCAGTTCTCAGGAAACTAAGTATAGAATTGCAATATGCTCAGGTAATCCCACGGCTAGGTATCTATTCAGAGGACATGAGGGCAAGAACAAAAACAGACATTTGCACACCAATGTGAATTGCCAAGAGATGGAAACACTGCAAATGTCCATCAACAGATAAGTGGCTAAACTAGCTGTAGTATATATATATATATATATATATATATATATATATGCGATGGAATATTATGCAGCTTTAAGACATAATAAAGTCATAAAGCATGTAATAACATGGATGGATCTTGAAGACATTATGCTGAGTGAGATTAGCCAGAAACAAAAGGATAAAAACTGTATGGTCTCACTGATATGAACTAACATTAATGAGTGAACTTGAAGAATTTCAGTTAAGAACACAAGTTATCAGGAGATAGAAATAGGGTAGAGATTGGGTAGTTGGTGCTGAAGGGATACAGACTGTACAACAGGACTTATTGTAAAAATTCAGAAATGGATAGCACAATACTACCTGATTATAGTACAATAATGTAAGCACACTGAATGAAGCTGAATGTGAGTATGATAGAGGGAGGAGGGCAGGGAGTATGTATGAAACCAGAAGGAAAGTTAGACAATAAAGACTGAGATGGTATAATTTAGGAATGCCTAAAGTGTACAATGACAGTGACTAAATGGACACATTAAAAAATGTTTTTGCATGAGGAAGAACAGAGGAATGTCAGTATTGCAGGGTGTTGAAAATAGATGGTCATTCATATTTTAAAACTTCAACTTCTGTGTGAGACAAAGCAAGGAATGTTTATTTGCTACAAAATTTATATTTTTACTAGTGCATTTCCTAATTTAACTTATATGGTCAGTTTAATTGAACACCATAAGTACATGGAACCTTGAATAGGGCATGAGATTTTGTTGGTTTGTCCAGGAAAGTGTGATGCTCTGATAAATCCCAGAGCGATTTCAACAATGAATACAGAAGTATTTGCAAAGTCCCCTTGGGGCAATGGGGAGAAAGGGGAAAAAGCTCAACTTCCCCATTTTGAGAATTCCTGATAGTCTTGCAAGCAGTGGGGACAATCAAATCAATAAACCGAGCCCTTGATCTTCGGGTTTGTTTATATGAAACTTATTCCTACAAAGGATAGGCTAAATCTACTTAAAATTAGGCCTAAGAGTCACCCCCAGAAACCTCTTTTGTTGCTCACATGTGTCCTCTCTCTCTGTAAGCCAACACGGCAAGCAAACTCACTGCCATCCCCCCTCTATGTGGGACATGACTCCCAGGGTAAAAACCTCCCTGGCAACATGGGACAGAAATCCTGGGATGAGCTGGAACTCAGCATCAAGGGATTGAGAAAACCTTCTCAACCAAAAGGCGGAAGAGAGAAATGAGACAAAATAAAGCGTCAGTGGCTGAGAGATTTCAAACACAGTCGAGAGGTTATCCTGCAGGTTGCAAGTTATTCTTACACATTATATAGATATCCCCTTTTAAGTTAATGGTGTATTAGAGTGGCTAGAGGGAAGCACCTGAAACTTTAGACCTGTGTTCCAGTAGCCATGTTTCTTGAAGACGATTGTATAATGAGACAGCTTTTGCAATGCGATTGTGTGATTGTGAAAATGTTGTTTCTGATGCTCCTTTTATCCAGGGTATGGACAGATGAGTTAAAAAAATAAGGATTAAATAAATAAATAAATAAATAATGGAGTGGAGGGTGGGATAAAGGGTAAAAAATTGAGAGGGCACAGGGTATTGGATGTATGATTTTTTCTTTTTTCTTTTTATTTCTTTTTCTGGAGTGATGCTAATGTTCTCAAAATGATCCTGGTGATGAATACACAACTATGTGATGATATTGTGAGCCATGACTGTGTACCATGTGTGGACTGTATATGTGTGAAAATTTCTCAATAAAAATATTTTTTTTTAAAAAAGGGGAAAAACGTCTAGTATAACTAAGAGAATTTTCAAAGCAAAATACACTTTCAGTGTTACCTTGTACACTGAATTCTAAATCCAATTCCTTAGTCTTTTGGAGTAGCACGAACTGGATTATTTCTAGACTTCTCTCTCTGCAGGCTTAGATTTCAGCTTTCTTGGGTCACGAAAATCAGAAACACGTGTTATCTGCTTTTCACATCCCCCCCCACACCCCTGCCCAACAACAACAAAAAGATTGGATCGAAAGAACACGGCTCTTCTGGGGTACACAGCAGTTTTAAACCCGCACAGTGATCTTGCCTGGCGTTGATGTTTTGTGTCCAACACAACACCACAATCCAGCTGTGAGGGCCAGAGCAGCTCCTAGCTGTAGTGGTCAATAATACGAGGCCAGCTTCTAGATGTCAGGGGCTTCCTTTTCCCTTCTCATCGGTTCTCAATATCTTCCTACTCTTCCTTTCTATGCCTTGTTCTACAGGTATCCAGTCTCTTATGGAGTCTACCCCATACTGTGAACACTTATATTTATAGCACCTTAACCTGAGAAGGACAAGAGGTGCCCAGCGCAATTGAATCTATCTGCCCCTACTACTAGCTGCTTGACCTATTTAAACTCTTCTAATCTGCTTAATTGTTTTCCTCAGAGTAGTCCTAGATTGCAAGAGAATTCAGTGGTAAGGGCACCAGCCAGGCTTGGAGGCCCAGGTTTAAATTCCAGCAATAAGACCTAATTGTTTTTGGGCAATTCGTTTAGGGGCTTCAAGTCCCAGATTCCACATCTATGAAAAGAGTTTAATAAATTTCCCTTCTAGGGTTGCTGACACAATTCAAGCTAATGTTTCAAAAGTGGCTAGAGAAGAGCTGGCTTTCAATAAATGGTTGTTATTGATAGAAGTGATAGGAAGAATTTAAATGCATGTAAAATTTGTCGACATCTTCCCTCACCTTGCTTCTCCATAATTTATATCCGTTGCTCTGTCTTGTTGGAAATTAGAAATAGAACATACAGTATGAGAAAAATGTAGCATTTGTTGATGATATACAAGTATACACACTTAAACTATGGAAGCTGACTAATAAGGCATTCATGAAAGGAGTATTTGACTTGGAATCAAGGGACTTACATTCGACTCCCAGGGCCAGAATTCGGTAAGTATGCCTCTTACAGTAAGTTACTTGACCTTCTAAGCTTTAGATCTGTCTTCTATAAAATTGGCCGATGTTGTAAGGGTTGCAGAGGGAAATATATTTCTTTTATCAGGTATTATATACATTGTGAAGCATTTTTCAAACATAAGGCATGTGCTGGTTTGAAAGGAAGTATGCCCCCTAAGAAAAGCCATGTTATAATATAAATCCCATTTCATAAAGGTAGAATAATCCCTATTCAATACTGTATATTTGAAACTGTAATGAGATCATCTCCCTGATTGATGTGATTTAGTCAAGAATGGTCGTTAAACTGGATTAGGGGATGACATGTCTCCACCCATTTGGGTGGATCTTGATTGGTTTATTGGAGTCCTATAAAAGAGGAAATATTTTGGAGAATGAGAGATTCAGAGAGAGCAATACTACGAAGCAGAGAGTCCACCAGCCAGCGACCTTTGGAGATGAAGAAGGAAGACGCCTCCCAGGGAGCTTCATGAAACCAGAAGCCAGGAGAGAAAGCCAGAAGATGATGCTGTATTCGCCATGTGCCCTTCCAGCCAAGAGAGAAGCCCTGACTGTGTTCGCCACGTGCCTTCTCACTTGAGAGAGAAACCCTGAACTTCATGGGCCTTCTTGAACCAAGGTGCTTTTTCCTCGATGCCTCAGATTGGACATTTCTATAGACTTGTTTTAATTGGGACATTTTCTCGGCCTTAGAACTGTAAACTAGCAACTCATTAAATTCCCCCTTTTTAAAAGCTGTTCCGTTTCTGGTATATTGCATTCCAGCAGCTAGCAAACTAGAACATAAGCTTTAGATCTGTCTTCTATAAAATAGGCCGATGTTGTAAGGGTTGCAGAGGGCAATATTTTTCTTTTATCAGGTATTACATACATTGTGAAGCATTTTTCAAACATAAGGCACTATTATCATTAGATCGTGATGTGCATTTTCATGTCCTGTATTTATTTTTTAAACTTTTTTTCAGCCCTGGCATGGAAAAACCAGGAATGAATCAAAATTTTCCTCGGGCATGTTTGAGCTCACGTGCTCATGCCAAATTCAACAAATCTTAGCTAAGTAAGTTGTTTTATGCTGTTGGGCTACAGACCAAGAAAATAGACAAATGATGCTAACCAACTTCAAATACTGCTGTATGAAAAAAGCTGATCCTCTCAGGGCTATGCAGGAAAGAAAGGACAGACATGCACAAGTTATTTCCATCTTGGCAAGCCATAAAATGTAAATATAACATTACCTGAAAAAAAGTGCTTGTGGGGGAATGAAAGAGAGAGAGAGAGAGAGAGAGAGAGATTCTAGTTCGATTCAGATTCCTTGGTTATCTACAGAGATGAATAAAAATATAAACGGGAATATTTATCAGCATCACTTTGTTGTCTAAGGAAAGGCGCTAACTTCTTGTAAATACGCCCACTGAATATATCGGACTAGGGGCTGTGTCCTCACAGGAGCCCTTATGTTAATCACCATTACCCTCGTGTCACAGATAAGAAGACTTGGAATGTGTCCCCAGCTACATAGCTAATAGATGGTAGAGGTAGTTCTGTTTGATTTAAACACATTAAACTTCTTTGTTTGCATTAGTTTGGGCATCTATTGAGGAAGAAAATGCTAGCTGAAAAGTCCCTCTATTATCCACAGTGCATAGTAAAATTCATGTTCCTGTGAGGATGAGGAAGGAAGTAAAATTTATCAGTGAAGAAGCCTTTGACAGCCTATTTAAGGAGTCCATTACCTGCTCGGGAAGTGAGTCCTTTCCATACAGCTGGTCTTAGCCACAGTGGCAGGGAAGCCTACAAGTTCTTCCACATGCAGAGATAGATCTGTTGGCCTCTAGCTCCCAACTCTCCAATCCAATTGCATTGTCTCCTTAAGGCCAGAAAGCCTGACTCTAACCCCTCTCATGCAAGATCCATTGTTTCTGACCTGGCTCTTGTCTCCAACTCTTTAAACTGTGTCTCAGAGGGCTTGAGACATGAATCCCTTCCTCTTCCTGTTGGTTCTCCTGTGGGTGGTTTCTCTACACACCATGCCCTTTCCATTCTACTTTCTCTGAATTCTTTCCAACATCTGCAGGTGGCATTTAAATTTGTGAAAGCAGTGGGATGCTCATCCAACTTCCTCTTAAAACTCACCAAAGGATTCACAAATATGACCAGCCTTGTGATATCACATCCTGGAAGTTTTGACCAATGTACAATTTAGCAGTGTTTCTTATGAGGAAGAATTATTGCCTCTTTTTTTTTTTTTTAACTTGGGCAGGCATCAGGAATCGAACCCGGGTCTCTGGCATAGCAGGCGAGAGCTCTGCCTGCTGAGCCACCATGACCCACCCATCTCATTAATTTTTTAATGCAAATCAAACAATATATAAATGAAATGCATTTTCCTTGTAAAAGAATTTAAAAATATAATAATCCTCTCTGCTCCTCCTCAGAGCAGCTTTTAGTTTACATTCTCTTTCAGACATTTTTGAAAATGTTTAAAATATCTATATGTGTATTTGGATTTTTCTGTGCTTTTAAAAATAAACTGTATTTATTTTTATAAGCAGGCGGTGCCTGCTCATGCAAAAAAAAAAAAAAAAGATAAAGATAAACTGTATTACATCCGTAATAGGAAAGGTAAGGCTGCAATTTAAATGAAAGAGGGAAACCTCTAGATACTAATACGGAAAGGTGCCTAAGACATGGGGTAGAGTGGATTGCTGCAGAATAATATACGACAGGGTGGGCCACAGTGGCTCAGCAGGTAAGAATGCTTGCCTGCCGTGCCTGAGGACCCAGGTTCAATTCCCGGTGCCTGCCCATGTTAAATAAATAAATAATATATGACATATGATTGTGCTGCCTGAACATTTCAACTTTGGGTTTCTAAACCTAAACCAGAACAACAGTCGAATTCCTAATAGGCCCTGTGGCTTTCAAGTTATAAATTCTCAAGCAAAACCTAGCAGATACCCCAATTTAAGACAATATACAAGACAAAACAATGGCAAATGAAATTTCCAGTTCCTTTCCTTGGTATCGTAATCTTGGGTAAGGCACTTTATATTATCTGTTGAAAAAAAAAAGCCTCATTATTTTTTTTTTTGGGGGGGGCGGGGTGCATGGTCTGGTAATCGAACCCAGGTCTCCCTCATGGAAGCAAACATTCTACCACTGAACCACAAAATGTGAGACTATGCCTCCTTGTTATTTTTTGTTTGTTATTTTTTGCTTTTATTTTATTTTTGTATTTTTTTGCCTCATTTTTTAGTGCCAAAAAAGCATGCACTCTGTTGATTTTTAAAAATGAAATAACATATACTATATAGAATATAATATATAATATGTATAATTATATATTATATATATCTTAGAGATATAAAGAAGAAAAAGAAGTGACTCGTTAGATTGTGAGAGTTGTAATCTAGAGGGGCCAAGAAAACACCGCCTGAGAATTTAAGCAGCAATGCAAAAGCAGTTTGCAGTTCATTATTAGAATGTAGTGCAGCTGGTGAACTCGGAAGGCGGGCGATGTGTGTCAGCTGCAATGGTCAGGGAAGACCTCACTGAAGGGGTAAAGCTTCGGTTGAGGCTTGAAGAATAGGAAAATTTCGATAAGCCAATGAAGGGACATAGGGAGACAAGGCATAGCGGCCTGGAGAATTGGTATGAATAAGATCAGATGAATCCAGAAAGTGAACTAAAAGAAGGCGGAAAGGGAGGCATATACCGTTTATTAAGTGTTGACTGTGTGCCGGGCTCCTCTCGTGGTCCTCCAAGTTCTCTGCAACACGCACTGCTGCGTTTAATTTTCGCATCTTCCTAATCAGGTAAGTAATGTTGCTATCATTTTATGAATGAAGAATTACGCTCGGGTCACACAGCTGGTAAGTGACAGAGGTGAGCTTCTGACTCTGGTGTGCCTGCGTTTTCCCCAACCTCATGTGCCCTTAAGAAGACGACTTCCAGGCGGCTGCCGTGGCTCAGCAGGCAGAGCTCTGACCTGCCGTGCTGGAGGTCTGGAGTTCGATCCCTGGTGCCTCCTCCCATATGCAAATCAAAAAAAAAAAAAACAACAAGAAGACGACTTCCCGTAGGACAGAGACCCTCTTAGTGAATGAAGGAGACGGGCTTGTCATATCAGCTTGGGGGCTGGATTATGGAGAGTTTTAAATGTCAAAGTATTTAAGAAAAATTTACATTGAAATGACAAGGAATTCAAATATTTATCTAGGGGCATAACATAATAAAAGTAACATTTAAAGAAGTCAATCTGGGAATGGTATGCAGATTAGGTTAGAATACTGAGAAAACAGAGGCTAGACAGACTATTCCTGTACTTGAGGGGTAGAAGAGAATGGTCAGATGATGGATTTTCCCAGTAGCCCATCTACCCAGTAATTCAAGCAAACACAGAACTGGCAGTATACACTTGACCAATATCCAATATCCCTATGGGTTGTGCAACATTTTATCTGACTTACCAAAAAACCAAATTCATTTGAAATGGAAATGATATATGTGTAAATAAAAATAAACAAAAAATTTCTATGTAGGGCTGACTTATGCAAATACGCAAATAAAGGAAGAAAGCCTGGGTTATAAAAGGAAGGCAAGCCCAACTCAGTTGGCTTCTCCAGGCTCAGGATTTGAAAATGAAGGCCCTTTTCCCACTGGCTTTCTTTTTGATGTTTATTAATTTTCCAGGTTGGGCAAAAATTAGAAAATACTACTTAGGTATTAAAGAAATCAATTGGGACTATGTTCCTACTGGTAAAAATATGCTTAATGGAAAGACTTTTTCAGAAGATCAGTAAGTAATACCTTTGAATTTGATTAAAATCATTATCAGTAGCAGAAATTGCTGATTATTATTTGTTGATGAAATGCTGATGAAGGATTTCCCACACTCCATTCTTGAGATACATTGGTTGCTAGAACCATTCTTTTGTTGTTTTGTTTTTCACCATAAGGGTAGGTATGGAACAGATAATAATATAAATCAGAAATTGTTCTTTCCGAAAAGTTTTGCTACTCTTGCCCTTGGGACACATTATTTGAGGGATCATCTCTAATTCTGGGTTTATCATCAATTTTGTTGGGTGGTGAATGAAATGTAAAAGCAATGCTTTTCTCTTTGATATGGGAAAGATTGTAAAGTGCCTTCTTGGTTTTTCTCTTCAGATGACTGTGAGGGGGTGGGTCTAGAGTTTATAAGTGAGGCTCTGATTTATCACTGTTGTTGCCAAAAATGCCTCCAATTCTATCAAGAAATCCAAAAATCTATTCAAAAGTATAAACACTCCAATGGCATAGGAATTGACCCAATGTTTGAGAACTAAAGTATACTCAAAGTGAGATTAGAAATGCACGTGTGGCTCAATACAAAGAATTTAGCATGTCTTAACCAAAATGCCAGGTATATTGATTACTACATTTGCATTTGATCTCTTCATCAGAAACTCCAAGATTGTCTTTATATACACGATCTTTTATCGCTCCCTTCCTATTTTCTCCAGTGTTTGGGATTATCTATCAAAATTGGTAAGAAGTAAAATTTCTTGCTTCTAGTTTCAGTTGATTTAATATTTTTTTCTTTCCAGTTATAACTCGCTAAAGTTCCCTTTTAAATTTGTTTTTGTGTGTTGTGTTGTGTTTTGTTTTTACAGATATAATCAATCTCGGATAGGAACTGTTTATAAAAAGGCTTCATATTTTCAGTATACTGATGATACATTTCAAACAATAATTGAAAAGCCACCATGGTTGGGATTTGTAGGTCCAATACTTAAGGGAGAGACTGGAGATTACTTCTACGTACATGTAAAAAATTTTGGTTCAAAACCCTACAGTTTCCATCCTCACGGAGTCACTTACACGAAAGAAAATGAGGGTAAGCTGCCACCCTTTCCTTATTTTTCTCATCTTTTGCTTATGGAGCACATCAGCACAATGCCCAAAGCTGAGGTAATCATTAACTGGTCATCATTATGAATTAGGGGTGGTTTGGGGTGAATTCAGACTTATTTAGGATGTCTTTAATGTTTATCACGAAGATGATTCTTTTTCAATTTCTCATCTTGAATGAGTGAAAACTCTTGTGCAATTCTTTTTTTTTTTTTTTTTAATTTGCATATGGGCAGGAGGCACCAGGGATCGAACTCCAGACCTCCAGCACGGCAGGTCGGAGCTCTGCCTGCTGAGCCACGGCAGCCGCCCTCTTGTGCAATTCTTCAAAAAGAAAACACAATTTTCCCTCATGAACAAAAAGTCTTTCATTTCATGTTAAAGGAGAAACTCATAAGTTAAATATTAGGTTGGCAAAATCAGCACTGTGTGCCCCCATCCTATTTCCATTTCCTATAAATGAGGATTTGCTTCTTTGCAAACATCAGTTCCAGAAAAGAAACCACTATTTCTGGATGGTATTTTCTTCCGACACATCTACTCTCACTGCTGCTTGATGATTTCGGAAAAGGGAAGGGAAGAAAATGCCACTAAATAAGGTTTTTTGAAGTTCCAGGAGGCAATAAGGAAATATATGAAAAGAAAGCGTGGGTTTGATTGTGGGTAGAAAATAGAGTTATTTTCTTATATTTTTACAAAGGTCTGGTATAAATCTTTAGAAAATTAGATCTTAAGTCTAACTTCATAAGAGTGCCGCCTTTAGGGTGGGTGCCTTCCAACAAGGACCTTACTTTAACTCTATAGAAAAACAGGGCAATGGAAATAGTTCATTCCATTCATCTTTCATAACTCTCTTTCCATGTCACATGACCATCTTGCAATGATCACTGTGCCTTAATAGAGCACACATTATAGACATATAATGGGATAAGCATTAACAAGAGTTGTTTTTAATTAACACTTAAGACTTGGGCTGAGGTTTGATGATCTCTCAGTGCAGCATGAAGAGAAAGCCAGAAATGGGCCCTGAATTAATTCTCTGGATTGAATCAGACTCAGGGGAATCTGTGCCAGCTCTAGAGCTAGCTCCAGATGAACAGCTGGGCAGGGAGAGAGTACAGGAGTCAGTCAGCCATGAACCAGCAGATTTTTTCATGTTCAAGGTGAAGCAGGAAGATACCCCAAAATGGGTAGAAGATGAGAGGCTGGCCATGCTCCAAAATCTTTGATTGAATAAAGCAGTTTTATCTAAAACTACCAGGATTCCAGCCTCAAAGTGTGGGCATCTAAAACCAAGTTCCAACCAGAGAGGAAGAGGGAAGGAGAGCAAAGCCCCAAACTTAGAATTGAGGAAATAGCTCAGGGTACCGTAAGCTACACAGAGGGCCTCCTGAGGACTTCATCAGGCTAATGCAGGTGGTATGGATGCCTCTTCATGCTTTATGTCCTGTGTCTGACTGGCAATGAAGAACAGATGGGGGGCACCTCAGGAGTCTAGAGGTCACCTATGTATCCCATATTTAGGCACTTAGTAGATGCACCATAAATATTCATTGAGTGAATCAATAAAGATGGTGGTAGACTATTCATACTCCACTTGCCTTGTACTAAACTTGCACCCTGGTGGAAGCTGATTCCATTTGGGAAAGGTGGACTTTTGCAAATTTGCACAGAGGAGCTCTGGGTTCCCCAGTCTAAGAGAGAACAGCTACACTACCCAAGGAGAGACGTTGCTGTAATTCCCACAGAGGTTTTCCATAGTGTGACAGCAGTCCTGGAGGCAATCAAAAATGATTTTGATATGAATGAATGTCCTTCTCCTATGAGTACTCTGTAATTCTGGTCACAGCCCCAAGCTGACCCCAGAAGAATTTTCCTCTCTCAGTATTTTGTTTCTGCTTATTCCTATGGATTCTGCTAATGTGCAACAAATTATAAAGACTACCTTATGCAGACCTGCAATTTATAAATCTGTGAGATGCAAAAGAAAACTATCAAATTGCTAGGTCCCAAGGGAACTCTATGAAATGATGGTAATGTCGTGTATCTTGATAGGAGTTTGGATTAACAGGTGAATGCACTTGTCAAAACTCATTGAATGGTCACTTAAGATTTGTGTGTTCTACTATATGTAAATGTTATCTCAAAGGAAAAACTTAACCAGAATCAAATATTAAACTCTAGCTAATTTTATGCATGCTTTGTTGAAGGGGAAAGTTCTTATATGTACAAGTTCTGTTGAAATGCATCAAAAATAATATGGATTTATGAATGGATAACAGGATGGAGTGATGGATAATAGAATGGAGTGACATGATAAAGCATGATTGGTAAAATCTTAATTATAGAATCTAGGTGAAGAGTGTATTGTGTATTCACTGTAAAATTTTTTCAACTTTTCTGTGTTTGATAATTTTCATAATAAAATGTTGGGAGGGGGAAGCTATGTTACATTATGGCAGATTGGATTATTGTCCCCACTTTTCACTCCCTCTTAGTACTATAGTTATCCATTCACATCCTTTGCCATGTGGCTTTGCAAGAACTCCCTGTAAAGTAGATGGAGTAGTTTCCTGTCCCCATTGGACTTTTGCCTTGGCCGTGTAACTTGTTTGGTCCATGGGGCAATAGTGGACATGGCATGCACAAAAATTCTAAATGTGCTTGCCTGGTTTTGCTTAATATCTTGTGCCTCTGCCATTGCTGTGAAAAGAACATGAACACTGTAGCTGCTGATGCCAGAATAAAGAGCAGATCTGAACCTGAAGCAAAATTGCCCAAGTCAGCCCTCGGATCTGTGAGTAAAAAATAAATGCTTGTGGACTCCGGCCATTGCCCAGGTAGGAGGAAGGCCATGATCCAAAGATCAGTTGAGAAAACTGTTTTTTGGTGGTTTGAGCTTTGAAACTACAGATGATAGTTAAAGAGAACATTTTGAGAAACGAGGCATGCTCACAGATTGTGTGGTGATGAGGGACCCCCCTACAAAATGTCCCAGAGGCTTTGGTTTTGTGACTTACTCTCGTGTTGAAGGGGTGGATGCAGCAGTGTGTGCTCAACCACACGAAGTTGATGGGCGTGTAGTGGAACCAAAGAGAACTATTTCTAGAGAGGATTCTATAAAGCCTGGTGCCCATCTAACAGTGAGGAACATTTTTGTGGGTAGTGTAAAAGAAGACACAGGAGAATATAATTTGAGAGATTGCTTTGAAAAAAAAAATGAGGAGATTGAAACCATGTTATGGAAGACAGCAGAGTGGAAAAAAAGAGGGGATTTGCTTTTGTAATGTTTGATGATCATGATACAGTTGATAAAACTGTTGTTCAGAAATACCACACTGTTAATGGGCATAATTGTGAAGTCAAAAGGGCGCTTTCTAAACAAGAGATGCAGCCTGCTGGGTCACAAAGAGGTCGTGGAGGTGGATCTGGCAATTTTATGGGCCATGAGGGATCTTTGGAGGTAGTGGAGGGAACTTTGGCCATGGTGGAAATTTTGGTGGAAGAGGAAGCTATGGTGGTGGTGGTGGTGGGGGCAGCAGAGGTAGTTATGGAGGAGGTGATGGTGGGTATAATGGATTTGGAGGTGATGGTGGGTATAATGGATTTGGAGGTGATGGTGGCAACTATGGCGGTGGTCCTGGTTATAGGCGTAGAGGGGGCTGCGGTGGTGGTGCACCAGGATATGGAAACCAAGGTGGTGGATATGGTGGTGGTGGTGGAGGATGCGATGGTTACAATGAAGGAGGAAATTTTGGCGGTGGTAGCTATCGTGGTGATGGGAACTATAATGATTTTGGAAATTGTAGTGGATGACAGCAATCAAATTATGGACCATGAAAGGGGACAGTTTGGGTGGAAGATGCTCAGATAGTCCCTGTGGGGACTGGGGTTATGGGTCTGGGGGTGGATGTGGTGGATATGGTAGCAGAAAGTTCTAAAAACTTAACAGATAATGGCTTCAGTTCTTTGCAAGAGAGAGAGCAAAGAGTTGTCAGGAAAGCTGCAGGTTACTTTGAGACAGCAATCCCAAATGCATTAGAAAACTGTAAAAATCTGCCAAAGAAGAAACATGATGCATAGTCAGGAAAGTTACTGCAGCTTAAACAGGAAACCCTTCTTGTTCAGGGCTGTCATAGCCACAGTTTGCAAAAAGTGCAGCCATTGGCAAATGCAATGTAGTGTCAATTAGATGTACATTCCTGAACTCTTTAATGTTATAGCTTTTTCTTTTTCTTTTTTTTTCCTTCGATTACATCAGGTATATTGCCCTGGAAATTGTGGTAGTGGTACCGGGAATAAAAAATTAAGGAATTTTTAACTTTTCAAAAACATAAAATAAAATAAATGCTAACATAAACCACTGGAAGAAAAATTATATGTACACACACATACACACACACCCCTGCCTCATACCCATTTTTGAGCTAGTAACTTCCACTAAGCTGGGCATCCAAGTGAAAGTCAATTAAGGAGGCCTGAGGGGGACAGGAGATGAGGGAGAGAAGAGGAGAAAGGCACACTTTTTCCTAAAAATACAAATTAAGGTATGTTCATGGCTCAATAGAAAATGGATACATCACTTTCTGAGTAGTGTTGACTCATGGCTACTGTGCTCATATGGCAGATGATGTTTTCCAGGTGCTCTCTATCCCGATAATACTACAGGCCTGCAAAAGCAGGACGACCGGCTGGAGCCGGGGGAGCAGTATATCTACACGTGGTTTGTGGAAGAAAACCAAGGGCCCGGTCCCAATGATAGCAACTGTGTGACGAGGATTTATCATTCCCATCTAGTCACTGAAAAAGATGTGGCTTCAGGACTCATTGGAGGCCTTCTGACGTGTAAAAGGGGTAACGTATCTGTAAAATCTAAAGCTGTAGCAAAAGCTAACTTGAGTGCGTGGGCTCTCACCAGTTCCCCTAGAGGAATTTTACAGCCAAACGATCTCCCTTCTCTAGTCAAGGGAAGTTATCTTCTTGGAACTCTGAGCACCAAATGGAGTTCTTGAATTGAACCCCTCTGTTCAAGTCCAATGCAGGCTGGCCATCGTAAGGAAGCCAAAATCAGTAACATCACCAAATTACTGCCTCCTTTCTCCCTCCAAAGAAGAAGTGTTAAATTTCAGCAGAGTGAGGGAAAATAGGAAAATAAGAGGCCCTCTGTGTGTCTCTTGAATGTTGCGTTCCTTAGAGTTCTGCTTACGGAAGTGCAAGATTTTACTCTTATGTTTTAAGTTTGGTTAGAATCACCAGTGTATTTTATTGCAAAAATATGTTTTGCAAAGAGGATGTTTTATTGAGATGTTTCTCATTTGCAAAGGAATATGCAGTTTTTATATTCTCATTAGTTTCATTATACAACATCAATAAGGTCACTGCATTAGGTTAGTTATGAAGTGAACAAAGCTAGCTTCCGATGACAAGCTTCCAACTTAAAGTTTATACCATTTCTCTACAGTAAATATTTTAACAACTGTAGTTTCCTGTAACAACTCAGTCTCAAGGTTACAGATTACGTTCTTTAGAGAATTACTATCTAAACCAACTTTTGAAGAACTTCTCTGTCCTTCCTTCACAAACTTTCAAGGAACCTCAAGGAACTCATTTGAGTGAAGACAAGATGCAGAATAAGTATATATTTAACTTAAGCATTATGCTATCAAGTATACATATTTCCAAACTCTATCTCAATTCTTTTTTTTAATTAGAGGAGTTATGGGTTTACAGAACAAGCATGCATAAAATTGTGGAGTTCCATATACCACCCTATTATTAACACCTTACATTAGTGTGATAGATTTGTCACAATTAATGAAAGCAAATTTTTATAATTATACTATTAACTATAGTCCTTGCTTTACATTAGGGTTTACTGTTTCTGTTCTGCAACTCCAAGGAGTTCTTTTTATAATTTTTATTTTAGTAACATACATACAACCTAAAATTTCCCCTTTTAACTACATTCAAATATGTAATTCAGTGCTGTTAATTACATTTCTCAATGTTGTGCTACCATCAACACCATCCATAAACCAAAACGTTTCCATCAACCCAAATAGAAACTCTGTACATTTCAAGCCTTAACTCTGCATTCCCTACCCTGACCCTAGCACCTGGTAAACTATATTCTAGATCCTGACTCTATGACTTTGCTTATTCTAATTATTTCCTATCAGTGACCTCATGCAATATTTGTCCTTTTGTGTCTGATTTATTTCACTCAACATGATGTCACTAAGCTCGATCCATGTTGTGGCATGTATCTGAACTTCATTTCCTTTTACAGTTGAATAATATTCCATTGGTGTATATACCACATTTTATTTATCCATTCATTGGTGGATGGACACTTAGGTGACTTCCATTTTTTGCCAATTATGAATAATGCCACCATGAACATCACAGCAGGAGTGCCTACTTTCAATTCTTTTGAATATATTCCTAGAAGTAGGATTTCCAGGTCATATGTTAATACTAAACTTTCTGAGGAACTTCCATACTGGCTTCCACAGCAGTTCTGCTGTTGTGCATTCCCGCTAGCTATGAATGGTGTTCCTCTTTCTCCATATCTTCTCCAACATTTGTTATTTTTCATTTTAAAAATAGTAGTCATTCTACTACTATGTGAAATCTCATTGTGGTTTTTTTTTTCTTTCTCACTGTGTTTTGATTTGCATTTTCCTAATGGCTAATAATGGTGACCATCTTTAAAGTGTGTGTGGGTTTTTGTTTTGTTTTGTTTTTTGATCATTTGTATATCTTTTTGTCTATACAAGTCTTTTGCCATTTTTTCTTTGGGTTGTTTGTCTTTTTAATTGTTGAGTTGTAGGATTTTAAAAATAAATTCTGGATATTAAACTCTTATCAAATACGTGGTTTCCCAAATATTTTCTCCCATTGTGTGGGCTTTTTACTTTCATAATGAAGTTCTTTAATGCACAATTAAAAAAAAACAACATTGATCTAGTTTTTTTCTTTTTCTGCTTGTGATCTTGGTGTAAAGTCTTAAAAACTAGTGCCTAATATAAAGAATGAAGATGCTTCCCTACGTTTTCTTCTGGGGGTTTGAAAGTCCTGTTTCTCACTTTTAGGTCTTTTATGCATTTTGACTTTTTGTATGTGGTGTGAGTTAGGGGTCTATCTTCATTCTTTTGCATATGGATATCTAATTTCCCCAGCACCATTTGTTGAAGAGGTTATTCTTTCCCATTTGAGTGGATAGGGTATCCTTAGTCTATTTATGAGCTCTCAATTATATTCCATGGTTTAGTAGTCTCTCCTTATTCCAGTATTATGCTGTTTTGACCACTGTAGTTATATAGTAAGTTTTAGAATTAGGAAATGTGAGCCCTTCAACTTTGTTCTTCATTTTAAAGATGATTTTTTTGGCTATTTGGAGCCCTTACTCTTCCATAAAGATTTGACGATTGGCTTTCACATTTCTGCAAAGAAGACTTAGGATATTGATTAGGATTGCATTAAATATGTAAATCGCTTTGGGTTCAATTGACATATTGACAATATTTGGACTTCCAAACTGTGCACATGTATGTCCTTTAATTTATTTAGGCCTTTTAAATTTCTTTTGGTAATGTTTTATAGTTTTCTGTTTTATAGTAAGTCCTTTACATCCTTGGTTAAGTTTATTCCCAGATATGTGATTCTTTTATGCTATTACAAGTGGATTTTTTCCCTTAATTTCCTCTTCATATTATTCATCAATAGTATATAGAAACACTACTGATTTTTACATATTGATCTTGTACCCTGCCATTTTGCTGAATTTGTATATTTGCTCTATTTTGCTGTAAATTGTCTTTATATAAGGTCATATCATCGTCAAACAGTGAACATTTTACTTCTTACTTTCCAATTTGGATGCTTTTTGTTTCTTTTTCTTGCCTAATTGCTCTGGCAAGTACTTCCTCCTCAGTATTGATTAAATTGGTGATAGTGGGCATCTTGTCTTGTTTCTGACCAGAGAGGGAGGGCTTTCAGTCATTCAACATTGGGAAAGAGGTTAGCTATAGATTTTGTTTTAACTTTTTTTATTGTACAGTATAACATATATACACAGCAAAGAAATAAAAAAGTGATAGTTTCCAAAGCACTCTTCAAAAAGTGGTTACAGAATACATCCCAGAATTTGTCATGGGCTACCATACGATCCTCTCCTATTTTTCCTTCTAGCTGCTCCAGAATATAGGAGGCTAGTGGGTTTAAATACTTTTTTATCATCACAATCAACTTTTTTTCCCTTCTTTTTTTGTGAACAATAATGTATATACAAAAAAGCTATAAATTTCCAAGCACAGCACCACAATTAGCTGTAGAACATATTTCAGACTTTGAC
Source organism: Myrmecophaga tridactyla (assembly GCA_004026745.1). Taxonomy (NCBI): domain Eukaryota; kingdom Metazoa; phylum Chordata; class Mammalia; order Pilosa; family Myrmecophagidae; genus Myrmecophaga; species Myrmecophaga tridactyla. The sequence goes on along the minus strand of PVIY010012485.1, from coordinate 36,185 downwards.
ATTACAGTTTCACAATTTTAGGTTTTTACTTCTAACTGCTCTAAAATAGTGGAAACTAAAAGAGATATCAATTTAATGATTCAGCATTCATATTCATTTGTGAAGTCCTATCTTCTATGTACAATTCCATCACCACATTTGATCTTTCCATACCTCTCATTGGGGTTGTTTGGGCTATAGCAATTCTAAATTTTTGATATTGGAAGGGTCTGTCACTAATAGGGACATAGAGTAGGGAGATAGAACTATCTGATGTTCTGGAGAGGCTGGGCTAGGTTTCAGGACTTATCTGGATCAGGGACTCATCTGGAAGTTGTAGGTTTCTGGCAAGTTACTCTACTGCCTGGAACCCTTGTAGAATCTTATAAATTGCCCTAGGCACTCTTTAGGATTTACTGGAATGGTCCTGGTTGGGGGTTGGCAGGTTATGACAGATAGCAAGGTCTACCTGAAGCTTGTGTAAGAGCAACCTCCAGAGTAGCATCTCGACTCTATTTGAACTCTCTCTGCCACTAATACTTTATTAATTACACTTCATTTCCCCCATTTGGTCAGGATAGAATTGTTGATCCCACAGTGCCAGGTCTAGATTCATCCCTGGGAGTCTTCTCCTGCATCACCAGGGAGACTTTCACACCTGGATGTCATATCCCACATAGAGGGAGGGCAATGATTTCACTTGCAGAATTGGGCTTAGAGAGACTGAGACCACAACAGAGGTCCTCCAGAAGTAACTCTTGGGAATGCCTATAGGTAGTCTATGCTTCTATGCTACCTACATAAGCTTCACAAGAGTAAGCCTCATGATCAAGGGCATGGCCTAATGATTTGGGTTTCTCTAAAGTTTGGCACAGTATCAGAGAATTCCTGATGGTAAGATTTAATAGTTCCATAGTCTTTCTCCCCTCCCTCAGGGGATTTTGCCAATATTTTTTGATTATCTGTTTAATATGCTTTAGGATGTTTCAGGCATTACAATAATCTATACAGGATTAAAGGACTTCTTTCTCATTCTGGGCTCTCTGTGTCAGTTGTTCAAATGAGCTATACAGATAGGTTGAATTAGATTATGCACTACAGAAAATTTCAGTTCCAGATTAAATAAACTTTTCTTCCATTGGTCTCAAAGAGTATGTGTGGTTCTAAAATATAGACACTGTCTTCCTTACCTCTATGTTCAAATTACTTTAACCCCAACTTGTTCGGCTTTGTTCTTATCTCTAAAAATCATACATATGAAACAGCCTCTCAAACACTCTTTATACAAGAATCATATTTTTGAAGTAATTCTTACAAGAACTCATTCATATTTCTAGCATGAGTCAGTGGGACACATAGGTCTATACAACCTGTTTCAATCTTGTTCATCTGCAATATGGTAATATTAAGTGTAGGCTCACTAGAGAACCACCTTCACTCCTATCTAGTCCCTTACATTGGAGTTCAACCTCATTAGCTAATGGTTCACCCATCTCTAGCTTCTATGTATCTCTAAGTCCCCTGTTAGAGATACATAGAAGTATCTCTAATTCCCCTGTATTCTATATTATAAGTCTCTGATTATACCTTTATGTTAGCCATAAAAGTGGAATCATACAATATCTGTCCTTTTGTGTCTGCCTAATTTCACTCAGCAGTATGTCCTCAAGGGTCATCCATCTTGTCATGTGTTTCAGGACATCATTTTGTCTTACTGCTCCATAATATTCTATCATATGTATATACCACATTTTGTTGATTCACTCGTCTGTTGATGGACATTTGGTTTGTTTCCATCTTTTGGCTATTGTGAATAATGCTGCCATGAACATCGGTGTGCAAATGTCTGTTTGTGTCATTGCTTTCAGCTCTTCTGAGTATATACCAAGTAGTGTTATTGCTGGGTCATAGGGCAGCTCAATATTTAGTTTTCTAAGGAATAGCCAAGCAGTCTTCCATAGTGGCTGTACCATTATATATTTCCACCAGCAGTGCACAAGTGTCCTAGTCTCTCCACATCCTCTCCAACTTTTATAGTTTCCTGTTTGTCTAATAGCAGCCATTCTCAGGGCCAAGATGGCGGCTTAGCAATGTGCGCGTTTTAGTTCGTCCTCCAGAACAACTGCTAAATAACCAGAAACAGTACAGAACAGCTCCTGGGGCTACATCAGTGACTGGACACACAGCGTACCACAGTCTGGACCAGCTAGACCAGCTAGACCAGCTGCAAGCCTCCCCAGAACCATGAGTTCCCCAAGCTGTGGTGGCCAGCTCCCCTCCCCCACAGGTTCCTTCCCAGAGACCAAAGGAAAGAGACTTTTTTTTTTTAAATTTGCATATGGGCAGGAGACACCAGGGATCGAGCTCCAGACCTCCAGCACGGCAGGTCGGAGCTCTGCCTGCTGAGCCACGGCAGCTGCCCAAAAGAAAGAGACTTTAACAGCAGCAGGGGCTGAGCCCAACCAAACACCAATTGTGGCATTAATTAACAAATTCTGACTACTAAAAATAGGCCCCCAGCTCAGGTGAACCTTGTCAAAGAGGAGGTCGCTTACTGGGCTGACAGAAAAAGAAAAAAAGAAAAGAAACAGAGGTTTCTGTGGCTGTGTTTTTACAAAGGCTTGACTGCCTTTGGATGCAGTGGCAGGACTTCTCAGGCTGCAACTGCCCCAGGCATAGGCAGAAACAAGCTCGTTTGAGGGCTTGTCTGGAGCCTGTGCCTTCTGTAGGGGAGGGGTGAACACAACTCAGGTGGAATCCCTCCCTCAAGGAATTCAGACACCAGAAGTTGGTCATTTGAAGCCATTAAAACCAGCCTACAACCTCTCCTCTGTCTCCACCATATCCCCAGCAGGGAAAGTCTGCCAAAGTTAATAGCAGCCATTCTTACAGGTGTGAGGTGGTATCTCACTGTAGTCTTGATCTGCATTTCACTTATAGCCAGTGAAAATGGCATCTCTTCATATGCTTTTGAGCCATTTGTATTTGCTCTTCAGAAAAATGCCTATTCATATCTTTAACTCATTTTATAATTGGATTGTTTGTTCTTTTGTTGTTGAGTTGTATGATTTCTTTGTATATACAGGAAATCAAACCATTGTTTGATATGTGATTTCCAAATATTTTCTCCCACTGAGTTGGCTGCCTCTTCACTTTTTTGACAAAGTCTTTTGAGGTGCAGAAGCATTTGATTTTAAGGAGTTCCCATTTATCTTTTTTTTTTCTTTTGTTGCTTGTGCTTTGGGTGTAAAGTTTAGGAAGCTACCTCCTATTACTAAGTCTTGAAGATGTTTCCCTACATTTTCTTCTAGAGGCTTTATGGTGCTAGTTCTTATATTTAGGTGCTTGATCCACATTGAGTTAATTTTTGTGTAGCATGTAAAATAGGGGCCCTCCTTCATTCTCTTGACTATTGATATACAGTTCTTCCATGCCTAATTATTGAAAAGACTATTTTGTCCCAATTCAGAGGATTTGGGGCCTTATCTGAAATCAGTCAACCATAAATGTCATGGTGTATTTCTGCACTCTCAATTCGACTCCATTGGTCAATGCTTCTGTCTTTGTACCAGTACTATACTGTTTTGACCACTGTGACTTTTATAATAGGTGTTAAATTCAGGGAGTGTTAATGGTTCCACTTTGTTCTTCTTTTTTAGGATGCTTTTAGATATCTGGGGTCTCTTTCCCTTCCAGATGCATTTGGTAGTTGGCTTTTCCAAATCTTTAAAGTAGGTTGTTGGAATTTTGATTGGTACTGTGTTGAATTTGTAGATTAATTTGGGGAGAATTGACATCTTAACTCTATTTAGCCTTCCTATCCATGAGCAGGGAATGTCTTTCCACCTATTTAGATCTCCTTTGATTTCTTTTAGTAATGTTATGTAGTTTTCTGTGTACAAGTCCTTTATGTCCCTAGTTAAGTTCATTCCTAAGTATTTGATTCTTTTAGTTGCTATTTTGAATGGAATTTTTTTCCTTAACTGACTCATCAGCTACCTGATTGCTTGTGTATAGAAATGTTACTGATTTTTGCACATTAATTTTATATCCCGTCACCTTGTTGAATTTATTAGTTCAAGTAATTTTGCTGTAGATTTCTCAGGATCTTCCAAGTATAGTATCATATAATTTGCAAATAATGAGAGTTTTACTTCTTCCTTTCCAATTTGGATGCCTTTTATTTCTTTGTTCTGCCTGATTGCTCTAGCTAGAACTTCTAGCACAATGTTGAATAATAGTGGTGACAGTGGGCATCCTCGTCTTGCAGCTGATCTTAGGGGCAAGGCTTTCAGTCTCTTTCCATTGAGTATGATGTTGGCTATCAGTTTTTCATATAGTCCCTTTATCATATTGAGGTAGTCACCCTTGATTCCTATCTTTTGGAGTGTTTTTATCAGAAAAGGATGCTGAATTTGTCAAATACTTTTTCAGTATCAATCAAGATGATCCTGTGATTTTTCCCTTTGGATTTGTTAATGTGCTGTATTACATTAATTGATTTTTTTTATGTTGAACAATCCTTGCATTCCTGGTATAAATCCCACTTGGTCATGGTGTATAATTCTTTTAATGTGTTGTTGGATTCAATTTGCTAATGTTTTATTGAGAATTTTTGCATCTACCTTCATTAGGGAGATTAGCCTGTAGTATTCCTTTCTTATAGCATCTTTACTCGGTTCTGGTATTAAAATGATATTAAACTACCCCAAGTGGAGAATTTCTGATATTCTCACAAGCAGTGGGAACAACCAAAGCAATAGGCTGAGCCCTCAGTCTTGGGGTTTGTTCATATGAAACTTAACCCCACAAAGGATAGGCTAAGCCTACTTAAAATTAGGCCTAAGAGTCACCCCCAGAGACCCTCTTTTGTTGATCAGATATGGCCTCTCTCTCTCAGCCAAATGACAAGCAAACTCACTACCCAACCCCTCTCTATGTAGGACATGACTCTCAGGGGTGTGGACCTTCCTGGCAACATGGGACAGAAATCCTAGAATGAGCTAGGACTCAGCACCAAGGGATTGAGAAAACTACTCAATCAAAAGGGGGAAGAGCAAAATGAGGCAAAATAAAGTGTCAATGGCTGAAAGATTCCAAACAGAGTCGAGAGGTTATCCTGGAGGTTATTCTTATGCAATATATAGATATCACCTTTTTAGTTAAGATGTAATGGAGAGGCTGGAGGGAACTGCCTGAAAATGTAGAGCTGTGTTCCAGTAGCCATGTTTCTTGAAATTGATTGTATAATGATATAGCTTTCACAATGTGACTGTGTGATTGTGAAAACCTTCTGTCTCATGCTCCTTTTATCTACCTGATGGACAGATCAATAAAACATATGGATTAAAAATAAATAAATAATAGGGGGAACAAATGTTCAAATAAATTTAGTAGATTGAAATGCTGGTGATCAGGGAGGAGGAGGGGGAGGGGTTATGGTATGTATGAATTTTTTTCTTTTTATTTCTTTTTCTGGATTGATGCAAATGTTCTGAGAGGTGATCATTGTGATAAATATACAACTATGTGATGATATTGTGAGTTATTGTTTACATACCAAGAATGGAGTGATCATATGGTAAGAATGTTCATGTTTGTATGTTGGTATGTTTAAAAAAAATTTTTTTAATGATATTGGCTTCATAAAATGAGTTAGCTAGAGTTCCTTTTTCCTCAATTTTTTGGGAAAGTTTGAGTAGGAATGGTGTTAGTTCTTTCTGGAATGCTTGATAAAATTCTCCTGTGAAGCCATCTGGCCCTGGGCTTTTCTTTGTAGGAATATTTTTGATGACAGATTGAATCTCTTGTGATTGGTTTGTTGAGATCTTCTATTTCTTTCTGAGTCAGTGTAGCTTGTTTGTGTGGCTGCAGGAATTAGTCCATTTCATCTAAGTTGTCTTGTTTGTTGGCATATAGTAGTTCATAGTATTCTCTTATGATTTCTTTTCTTTCTTCAGGATCTGTGGTAACGCACCCCTTCTCATTTCTGATTTTGTTGATTTACATCCTCTCTTTTTTTTTGTCAGTCTTGCTAATGGCCCATTAATGTTATTGATTTTCTCCAAGAACCAACTTTTGGTTTTATTGATTCTTTCTATTGTTCTTTTATTATCCCATTCATTTATCTCTGCTTTAATCTTTGTTATTTCTCTTCTTCTATTTGCTTTGGGGTTAGTTTGCTGTTCTTTCTCAAGTTCCTCCAGGTTTTCTATTAAGTCCTCAAGTTTTGCTCTTGTTTTTTAATATAGGCATTTAAGGCAATAAATTTCCCTCTCAGCACAGCCTTTGCCACGTCCCATAAGTTCTGGTAAGTTGTATTCTCATTTTCATTCATCTCCAGATAGCTACTGATTTCTCTAGCAATTTCTTCTTTGATCCACTGGTTGTTTAAGAGTGTGTTATTTAATCTCCATATATTTGTGAATGTTCTCATTCTTTGATGGTTATTGAGATCCAGCTTCATCCCATTGTGATCAGAAAAAGTGTTTTCAAGAATTTCAGTATTTTTAAATTTATAAAGACCTGTTTTGTGCCCCAGCATATGATCTATCCTGGAGAATGTTCCATGAGCACTAGAGAAGAATGTATAACCTTGTCCTTTGGGGCACAATGACCTATATATATCTGTTAGGTCTAATTCATTTATCAAGATATTTAACTTCTCTACTTCCTTGTTGATCTTCTCTCAGGTTGTTCTATCTATAGAGGAGAGTGGTGTATTGAAGTTTCCTACTACTATTGTTGAAACATCTATCATTCCCTTCAGTTTTGCCAATGTCTGTCTTATGTACTTTGGAGCTCCTTGATTGGGAGCATAAACATTTATGATTGTTATATCTTCTTGGTGAATTGACCCTTTAATTAGTATATACTGTCCTTCTTTGTCTCTTATGATGTCTTTACATTTAAAGTCTATTTTGTCTGATATTAGTTTAACTACTCCTGCTTTCTTTTGGTTACAACTTGCATGGAAGATCTTTTTCCTTCCTTTCACTTTCAATCTATTTGTATTCTTGTGTCTAAGATGAGCCTCTTGTAACCAGCATATAGCTGGATTATATTTCTTAATCCATTCTTCCAATCTGTATCTTTTAATTGGTAAGTTTAGTCCAGTAACATTCAAAGTTATTACTAAAAAGGCATTTCTTGATTTCACCATCTTATCTTTTTAATTTTATTTGTCAGATCTATATATTCTTTTCCCTCTTTCTCTTTGTATTCTTTAAATTATCTTTAGTGGTACTCTTCAGTTCTGTGCTCTTCTCCCGACCTCCCTCTCCTGTCTTTTTTTTTTCAGCTAGCAGAACTCCTTTTAGTATTTCTTATAGGGCCAGTCTCTTGTTGACAAATTCTTTCAGGACTTTCTCCATGAAAGCTTTAATCTCTCCCTCAATTTTAAAGGAACTTTTGGCTGGGTACAGAATTCTTGGCTGGAAGTCTTTCTCTTTCAAGATCTTGAATATATCATACCACTGCCTTCTCACCTCCAGGGTGCTAGTTGAGTAGTCTGAACTCAGTCTTATTTGATTTCCTTTGCATGTAGTAGGTTGTTTTGTTTTTCTCTTGCCACTTTCAGGATTTTCTGCTTCTCTTCAACATTTGACAGACTGATCAGTATGTGCCTTGGGGAAGGCCTATTTGGATTTATTCTGCTTGGGGTTCTTTGGGTTTCTGTGACTTGTATATTTATGTCCTTTATGAGGGTTGAGAAGTGTTCCCCCATTATGTCCTCAACTGCTCTTCCTAGCCCTTTACTCCTCTCTTCTCCTTCTGGGATACCAATGATTCTTATATTTGTGCACTTTGTTTTGTCTATCATTTCCCTGAGTTCCCATTCAGTTTTTTCCATCTTTTTTGTCATTTGCTGTTTTGAGTCTTTGAAGTCAATTATCCTGTCCTCTATATAACTTATTCTTTCTTCTACCTCTTCAAATCTGGTGTTGTGTGCCTCTAGTATGTTTTTTATTTGGTCAATAGAGTCTTTAATCTCTGTGATTTCCACTATTGCTCTATTTATTCTTTCAATTCCTCTTTGTGCTCTTCTACTGTCTTCCTGATCTCCTTTATGTCATTTGCTATCCCACTTATTTTATTAAGTAGAGTTATATGAACATCTTTGATTAGTTGTTCCAACATCTGTGTCTCCTCTGATGTTTTAATTTGGTCCTTAGGCAGGGCTACATCTGTCTGCATTGTGAAGTGCTTAGTGCTCTTCTGCTGTCTTGATCTCATGTACATATCTTGATCGATTTACTTTGGGAGTTGATTTCTTTCAGTAGTCTAAGGCCTTGTGTTTGCGGGATGGTTGTACAGCAGGGAGCAGGGCAAGGGGTGGGGCACTCAGTGTGGTGATTTGTTTCAGGGCAGGTGTAGGTGCAGGTTAAGGATGTTACACTGGTGCTTGTGAACATGGGTGCCCATTGGCCAGGGAGGCTGTAGCTGTGTGGGTGCACCGGTCTGGGGTACGTAACCCAGGTGTGCGCTGGTCTAAGGCACGGGCCCTTTGTGTGCATGCGTAGAGCAGTGGCAGCAGGTTGGTGTTATGCCTTTGTGGACTGGGGACAGATGTGACCTAGCTGTGCAGGTCGGCACTTTCTCAGAGCTGGGGAGTGAGACTGAGGGCTGTGTGCATGCACAGTTCCCAGACTGCTGTAAAATGCGGTTCCCAGAGCTGAATGACGTGATTGGTGGCCCGTGCACATGCGTGGGCCTGGGAATGCTGTAAACAGATGCGCTGGCACGGGGAGGATGGGGTGAGGCTCTGTGACACTGTGGGTGGGCAAGTGGGTGGGGGTAGCCTAGGTATGGAGGTCAGTGCCCTCAGCCTTTATGTGCTGGTAATAGCCTGCAGAGAACAGGGAGGGGGAGGCAGTGCTAGGGAGGGGTGCAGGAGAGGTGGGCTGGGCTGCACTTGAGGTGGGGGTGGGGAGCAGGAACTCGCACTGGGGGCTGGCGGGGTGGGGGCACCTGGAGCATGGGGAATGGGAATGGGGGAGGGGTTCATTTGCATGGGGTGTGGGGTGAGTCACGAGTCATGGGGCTGCACCAGTGAGGGTAGCACACCCAAGAAATGTGGCCTGGCTTACTTCCTAGTCCTGCGTTCCCATCCGTGCACTCCCATGGGCTCGGCCGCTCTGTGCCTCCAGGCCAGGCCCCAGCTTTCTGCCTCTCAGTTCTGCCTCTGCAACCAGGGCTGCCCCACATGGTGCAGAAGGCTCTCCTGGGTCAGTCGTACTCCTGAATTGCTGCCTCAGTCACCCTCCTGTCCCTTCTCTAACTTTTCCATGGAGCAGGGCTAATCTCAAGCTGCTCTCATCAGTCATCTTCCCGGATGATCACGTTGAGGGAATCTCCTTTTATTCCTAGTTGTTTACGTACTTTTATGAAGAAGTGTTGGTGGATTTTGTCAAATACTTTTTCTGCATCATATGAGATGATCATGTGGGTTTTTTCCTTCATTCTACTAATGTGGTGTATGACATTAATTGATTATCATTTGTTGAAATATCCTTGCCTGCCTGAGATAAATCCTACCTGATCATGGTGTATAATTCCTTTAATGTGCTATGGATTTGGTTTGCTAGTATTTTGTTGAGAATTTTTACATCTATATCCATAAGGGATATTGGCCTGTAATATTCTTTTCTTATGGTAACTTTATTTGGCTTTGGTAGTAGGGTGATGCCAGCCTCATAGCATGGGTTGAAGACAACTGCTTTTGTCATCTCCTCTTAAATTTTTTGGAAGAGTTTGAGCCATATTGGGATTGATTCTTCTTGGAATGTGTGGCAAAATTTACTGGTGAAGCCATCTGGCCCTGGGCTTTTCTTCATTAGAAAGTTTTTTATTAATAATTCGATATTTTTTACTTGTTAATGGTCTTTTGGTATTTTCCCTTTCTTCTTGAGTCAGTTTAGTTGTATGTTTCTAGGAATTTTTCCATCTCATCTAGGTTATCTAATTTGTTTTTTGTTCATAGTATCTTCTTATAGTACTTTTTATCTCTATGGGTTGAATTATAATGTCCCTTCTTCCAATTCTGATTTTAGTAATTTTCATCCTCTCTGTTTTTGCCTTTGACAGTCTAGCTAAGGGTTTGTTGATTTTATTGATCTTTTCAAACAATCAGCTTTTGATTTTTTTAGTCTTTATTTTTTTTAATTCTCTATCTCATTTATTTCCTCTCAGATCTTTATTTCTTTTCTTCTGCATACTTTAAATTTAGTTTGTTTGTTTATTTGTTTGTTTTAGGTCCTAAAAATCAGAGGTTATCTCTGATTTGAGATATTTCTTCTTTTTTTTAAAAAAACATTTTTATTGACAAATCTTCACATATATATAGTCCACATATGGTGTACAATTAATGGCTTACAATATCATCATCACTTAGTTGTGTACCCATCACCATGATTATTTTTAGAATATTTGCATCACTCCAGAAAAAGAAATAAAAAAGGAAAAGAAAAACACTCATGTATCCCATACCCCTTACCCCTCCCTCTCATTGACCACTAGTATTTTCATCTATCCAATTTATTGTACACCTTATCCCCCCTATTATTTATTTATCTTTATCCAAACTTTTTTACTCATCTGTCTATACCTTGGATAAAAGGAGCATCAGACACAAGGTTTTCACAATCACACAGTCACATTGTAAAAGCTACATCATTATACAATCATCTTCAAGAATCAAGGCTACTGGAACATAGCTCACAGTTTCAGGTACTTACCTCCAGGCAGTCCAATTTACCATAAACTAAAAAGGGATATCTATATAATGATATATAGATATATATAGATATATCATAAGAATAACCTCCAGGATAACCTCTCAAATGTGTTTGAAATCTCTGAGCCACTAAAAATTTATTTTGTCTTATTTCTCTCTTCCCCCTTTTGGTCAAGAAGGCTTTCTCAATTCCATGATGCCAGGTCCTGGCTCATCCTGGGAGTTCTGTCCCATGTTGCCAGGGAGATTTACATCCCTGGAGTCATATCTCACATAGGGAGAAGGGCAGTGAGTTCACCTTCCATGTTGGCTTAGAGAGAGAGGCCGCATCTAAGCAACAAAAGAGGTTCTCTTGGGGTGACTCTTAGACATAATTATAAGTAGCCTTAGCCTATCCTTTGCATGATAAGTTTCATAGGGGTGCACCCCAAAATCGAGGGCTCAGCCTATTGATTTGGTTTTCCCCACTGCTTGTGAGAATATCAGAAATTCCCCAAATAGGGAAGTGAATATTTCTTCCTTCCATATTTCTTCTTTTTTAATATGAGTATTTAAAAGCTATAAATTTCCCTCTCAGCACTGCCTTTACTGCATCTCACATGTTTTGGCATTTGTGCTTTCATTTTAATTTGCATCAAGATGTTTCCTAATTTTCCTTGTGATTTCTTTTTGACCCATTGTTTGTTTAAGGGTGTTTTGTTTACTTTCCACACATCTGTGAATTTTCCAGTTCTCCCTCTGTTATTGATTACTAGCTTCCTTATTGATTCCATTGTGGTCAGAGAAGACACATTGTATGATTTCAAAATCCTTAAGTTTACTGAAACTTCTCTTGTGACCTAATCTGTGATCTTCCCTGAGAATGCTCCATGTACACTGGAGAAGAATGTGTGTTCTGCTGCTATTGGACAAAGTGTTTAATATATGTCTGTTAGTTCTAGTTGGTTTTTAGTGTTACAGTATTGTTCAAGTCTTCTATTTACTAATTGAACTTTTGTCTATAAGTTCTATATTTTATCCATTAATAAAAGTGGTATATTGAAGTCTCCTACTGTTAATATAGAATCATCTATTTCTCCCTTCAAATCTGCCAATATTTGTTATATATATTTTGGGACTCTGCCATTAGAGGCATATATATATGATTTTTTTGTCTTCTTGTTGAGTTGAGCCCTTTAGCAGTAAATAGTGACCCTCTCTGTCCCTTGCAAATGCTTTTGACTTAAAGACTACTTTGTCTGATATTAGCATAGCAATCCCAACTGTCTTTGGTTACTATTTGAATGGTGTATTTTTTTCCATCCTTTCATTTTCAAAGTACCCATGTCTTTTCATTTAAGGTGAGGCTCTTTTAAGTAACTTATCACTGGGCCATGCATTTTTGTCTATTCTGCCAATGTCTGCTTTTTGACTGGAGAGTTTAATCTCTTTTTGTTTAAAGGAACTACTGATAATGCAGAATTTTCTCCTGCCATTTTACTGCATGGTCTTTATAAGTCTTATACATTTTTGTCTCTTAATTCTTCCATTAATGCTTACTTTCATATGTATCTGATTTTTTTGTATTACCAGTTGGAGTTCCTTCTTATTTCTTTCTATGTGTATTTTTCATTTATTTTCTTTTTGATTACTATGGAGCTAAAATTTAACATTCTAAATCTATAGAAATCACATTTGAGTCGATACCAACTTCAGTAACATACATCTACACTCTTCCTATACTCCTCTGTTCCCCATCTTTTATTTTACTTGTTATAAATTATCTTTTTAAATCGTATTTCCCAAAACATAGATTTGTCATTACTATTTCTGCATTTGCATTTTGAACCTATAAGAAGTAAAAAGTGGAGTAACATACCAAAAAAATACAATAGAACTCATATTTATAATTACCCAACTGGTAAGCTTTACCAGAGCTCTTTCTTTCTTTCTGTTGCTCCCATCCATTGTCTAGTGTCCTTTCCTTAAATCTGAAGAACTCCCTGTAGCATTGCCAGTCTAACAGGCCTAGTGGTGACCAATTCCCTCAACTATTTTTTTGAGGGAATGTCTGAAGTTCTCCCTCATTTTGGAAAGACAGCCCCACTGGATATAAAATTCTTGCTTGGAACTTGTTTTCTGTCAGCACTGTAAGTATTTCATCCCTCTGCCTTCTTACCTTCATGGTTTGAGATGACCAATCAGAACTTAATTTTACTGGGACGCCCTCATACATAACATACTGCTTTTCTCTTACAGCTTTCAGAACTCTCTCCTTATTCTTTGGGTTTGACAATGTGACTACTATGTGTCTGAGCATAATTCTCTTCAAGTTTAGCCTGTTTGGTGCTCATTGAGCTTCTTGGATGTGCATAATCATGTCTTTTGTTATGTTTGGGAACTTTTCTGTCATTATTTCTTTCAATATTCCTTCTACCCATTTCTCTTTTCCTTCTCCTTCCGAGACTTCCATAATGCATATATTAGTATGCTTGATGGTGTCCCACAGGTCGCAGGTCTTTTAGGCTATTTTCACTTTTTCTACATCTTCTCTCTTTCTGCTTCTCAGCCTGACTCATATCAATTATCCTGCCTTTGAGGTCACTGCTCCCCTCTTGTGTCACCTCTAATTTGCTGTTGAAACCTTTTAGGGAACTTTTCATTCTGGTTAAAGTAGTCCTCAACTCCAGTCGTTTTGACTGATTCCTTTTTAAAATTTCTACCTTTTTATTGAGATTCTCATATTGTTCATTCATTGCTCCCGTCATACCCCTTAGTTGATTTTTTCTTCATCTCCTTGAGCATATGGAGGATCACTTTCTTAATGTCTTTGTCCAGCATAGCCACAGTCTGGCCTTCCTCACTGACGTTTTCTGGATTTTACCTTCTTCCTCTGATGGGTCATCATTTCCTGTTTCTTTACTTGTCTAATGATCTTTTGTTGCATTGTGCATCTTAATATTTAAAAATGTTAATTATGGAGTTTAGTGTCTGAACTGTCTGTTCCTTGAGTTTATTTCTAGCTGCTGTTATGACAGATATTTCTTTGAGTTCCAGGAGCTAATAAAACCAAAACCCAATGCAAAAAAACCTTTCACAGTCTTTGCAAATTGGCTTTGCATTAGCCCTTGCTCTTCACCGTTCAGTCCTCCTGTCAAGGTCAGCTGGAGGTCAAGGCAAAGTGTAGGGTCCTCCCTGTCTCTTCTGAGCCTGCATCTTGTGCTGACATCATGCTTCCTGGTGGCATTAGGAATTCCCTGTTCATAGGAATCTGAATGACCCTTTTATTCCCTATGAAACCGACTTTCTCCCTCTCTGGAGTGCCCTACTGTAAGACTTAAGACAGATAAAACTTTGTCTCAGACTGTTTGACTTAATTTTTTCTTACACTGCTTTAGTTGTCCCAAGCTGTTTTAGCCTGGAGGGCAATTCCTGGGTAGGAGGTGGGGCAAGCAAGCCCAAGAGGAGTTCCCTAAGGTCAGCCAGAACTAGGCCAGGGACCCACAATGCACAGACCAGCTCCACACTGCGCTGGGGAGGAAGTAAGGGTGGGGCCAACAAGGGTGCCAGGAGCTTCTCCTATGACTTTTGAAGCTGCATTTTCTTGAGTGGGCACTTGCCCGGTTAATGCAAACCTTTGTTTTCTGTAGTTTTGAGGAAGAATAGTGTCAATAAGACTTCTCTGCCATTTTTTGTCCAAGGCAGATTGGAACAATGGCTGCCTTCAGAGCAGGGCCCCTAGTGATCAGAAGTAGCTGACCAAAAGCAGTGAGCAGTGATGGGAATGCACACTTGGGGATCTTAGAGAGCTCAGTCTTTATATCCCACTCAGGTACTGGCAAACTGTACCAGGAGCCAGGTTGATGGACCCCACTGCTGTCTGTAGGGAGGATGGGGACTGGGAGATGGTAGCTGCAGCACAGAGAGTGAAATTCACAGTTATTTACAATTTACCAGCCTCTTCCTTCCACTCTTCCCTGGAGGCTGCACAGTGTTCTACTAGACTCTGGAGTTCCTGTCAGTTCAATTGCTCTTCTGGTGGAGGGACTGATTTCTGGAGTACCCTACTCTGCCATCTTCCCACAGCCTTCTCTGGACATCATTCCTGACAGTCCCTTCTCCCTCACACTCCACCAAACCTATATAATCATCCAGTCCTGCCATTTCTACCTCCTGAACATGGTTAAATCTGCTCAACTCTCTTCCAGCTTCACTGATCTTAACCTATCATCTTTACTGTCATCCTTTACCTATATACCTACAACGGCCTTTTAAACTGCTTTGCCAGCATTTCCTCTTCAGTTCATCTCTACCTGGCCATCAGAGAGACAATTCTGAAAGGCTAAACTGATCTTGTTACTCCTATGCTTCGAATCCTTCTTTGGCTGCCGGTTACTCTTAGTATAAAATCCAAGCTCCTTTTCTCTTACTTGCTGCCTGGAATCTTCTCTCCTGACACACTCCAGCAAACTCTCACTCAATCCTTAGATATCACTTGAGGAGTCACTAGTAAGCTTACCATGCCCAAGATTTCATTAGATGGCTCCTTGTTCTTTCCTATCATAGACCCTCACGCATTATAGTGTATTACTTATTTACTGATGGGAGCCATCCTAGCTTATAAACTCTCCAAGTGTAGAAATCTGTCATTCAATTCTCTGAGCCACATACTTGCCATAGCACCTAGCACATTACAAATTCTCAGTAGATATTTGATGAATGCATGCATAAATGAATTAATTAATTGACATGAACGACAATTGTGCTTGATGTAAGGAAGCACAAAGTTTGAGATTTTGTATGTAGAACAATTCCATACGATAGTGGTTATCAGATATGGCCCCTTCCTGATTTGAAATAAAAATGAAATAGATTTATATATAAAAAATGCATCTTTTATAACCCCACAAGTCAAACACTTATATTTTTGATATGCTCTAACAATGAACAAACCCTGTAGATAATTTTTCAAATAAAAATAATTGTATCTGTGATGGTTTGGAGCTGTATACCTCAGAAAAATATGTCCTTAAACTTAATCTATTCCTGTGGGGGTGAACCCATTGGAATTAGAACTTGTTGATGGCATTAGTTCAGTTAAGGTGTGGCCCAATTCAGAGAGGATGGTTCTTAATCCCATTACTGGAGTCCTTTATAAACAGAATGAAATTCAGACAAAGAGAAGGTCTTGGGAAGCAAGTAGCTGAAAGTCAACAGAACCTGGAAGAGGTGGGAGAGGCTGCCATGTGCACAGCCAAATGATAAAGGAACCCAGGCCCAAGCAACACCAATAACCAGCCCCAGAATGCTAGTCTCTGGGGAAAAAAAGCATGGCCTTTAGATGCCTTGATTTGAACTTTTTCCTAGCCTCCAAACCGCAAGCCATTAAATTCCCATTGTTTAAGCCAACCCATTGCATGTAATTCGCTTGAGTGGCCAAGGAAAACTAAAATAGTATCTATAACATAGCCATGATTATTATTTTATGAAAAATCTAAAAAAATAAATTGTTCTTTTTGTTTCAGGGACACTGAATGGAAACAATGAAAAAAATGTTGACAAGTCCTATTTTCTGTTGTTTACTATAATCAATGAAAATGAAAGCTGGTATATCAATGACAATATTAATACATTTACTGAACCTGGCAAAGTTAACACTAGCGATCCTGGCTTTGTGGCGAGCAATAAAAAGCCTTGTAAGATCAAAAATAGTATTTCTCATTCATAATAACTACACTTCTATTTTCTGTATTCTATTTGGTAATTTCCCCCTTGGTTTGAGTTTGTTTACATATGAGTTTAAATGTTTTGATTTTTCACTCAGGGTGTTCTGTTCGATATACAAGGCATTTAGTAAATTCTATTGGTTTCCAAAGTTCCTTAACCTGTTAAATTAGATGCATGAACTTGTTTCCTGAAGTCTGATATTTGATCAAAAGAAGATGGTAAAAACACATTTAGGGGAATAAATGATCATGGAAGGATAGAGACTTAACTGCTCATATATTTTACAAAAATGTGTTTCTATCCAACATAAAATTTTTCAGAAAAGAATGCTTTCAGAGTCTGTCACCTTAACCTCACTTTCTTTGAAACTCACTTTCTATTCTTTCCCCCATTTCACCACTGCCTACCTTTCAGCTTACTTCTCCACCTAACTCTAAACATTTTCATCCTGGCACTTCTAGTTATATACATTTATGACCTTTTTTGTGTGATATGAAGCAAATACTACCTTCAAGTATGAATGAAAACAAGTTTGATACTGCAAGGTTAATATAATGAAAAAAATATGTAGCATTTATACATGTGGCATTGCTGTACTCCATTTGATGGGTTAATATGTATTTGTTTTTAGCAATAAATGGGTACCAATATGGAAATCTGCCCAATCTCACCATGTGTGCAGAAGACAGAGTCCACTGGCATTTTGTTGGCATGGGGGGTGCGGTGGACATCCATCGCATATACCTCCATGGACAAACTCTGCTCTCTCGGAATCACAGAAGGGACACCATCACTGTTATACCAGCCTCACTAGAAGATGCTTACATGGAGGCCAAAGGCCCAGGGGAGTGGATGCTGAACTGCCAGATTCATGGTAGGGATTTATTGCCCACAAATATTTATTTATTCAGAGAAGTGCATGTGCCCTCCTTCTTTTCTTTCTTCTTCCCTTCCTTCCTTTCCAGCAAAAGTCTATTCATTTATTCTTTTTTGTGTTTTGGCATGGGCAGGCACCGGGAACTGAACCCAGGTCTCTGGCATGGCAGGCGAGAACTCTGCCACTGAGCCACCGTCCCACCACCCTATTCATATATTCTCTTTTTTTTTTTAAGACTGGAAGCAAATAAAAATTAAAAGAGAAAACACAAAACTGTGGGAGGACATAGCAAAAAAAAAAAAAGAAGAAACAAGGGAGAAAGCTATGGGATCAATCAGCCACGTAGGTTTTAGAAACTTTTTCGATTGGATCTAGGGCTGACTCTGTCCTGTCTGCAGAGATGTGGTGGAAGACCTGGCAGAGGCACGTCTCTGACTGAACTGAGTAGAGGAGTGGAGCCAACTGCACATTTTAACCTGAAAATGAGACCCATTTCTAAACGATAACCATTTCATCATTAATTCTGATCTTTGAATTCCAGTAGCCATTGAGTGGCTTCTCTCTCCCTCAGCCCTGAAAAGTGCACAGCACAGAGTAAACCTTGATAACTATTTGTGGTTTAGCTGTTAGACTGATTAAGTGGGGTAGGTATTGGGGGCAGAAAAATGGGAAGTCCAGTGTGGTTGGCTGGAGACAGCTCACACTGGCTCAAGACTGTTAAACTGAGCCAACTGTTAAATTGTTAACAGCTTCCTATTGGCCTCAGTGGAAATATTTACACCACAAAAATAAAACAGCAAATGCTATAAATCAAGTTTTTTGTTTGTTTCTTTTTGGAGACCCAATGTAAGAGTACAACGCTAGCCCAAACCAACCTCACCTCTCGCCCAGCTCCCTCCTCAAAGAGTAACCACTGAAATCAATTTGGTGTATACTTGCAAAACTTTTACTACCATTTTCACCCACAAATAGATGAACAGATAGAATAAAGATACACAGTTTTGTTTAGTGTTTAGCTCTTACATAAGTAGATCACATTATATACAATACTCTGCTGCTTGATTTATTTACTCACCAGTATGTCTTGAAATCCATTCCTTATATATCTAGCTCTTTCTTTTTAATTTTTGCATGTTTTCCATATTTTAGGAATATGGAATTTTTTTCCTTAATTTATTTAACTATTTGATTACTGGTAGACATTTAATTTGCTCCCCCCCCCTTTTTTTTTCTTTATAAACAATGCTACGGTGAGCACTTTTGTACATGACTCATTGTATAACCGAAGCGTTTTTCGTTTTAACAGACACTTCCAAATTGCCTTATGCTAGTTTACACCCCCACTAATGATGCTCATGGCATTTCTTCCTGCCTGCCAACTAATTAATCTGATAAACCAAGTTACTCATTTGTGACTATTGATGGGAGTTTTGTCCTTATAGACGAAACATGTTTTGGACCAGAGACAGTCTCAGCGTCTCCTCTTAATGGTGGTGCTATCTTCAACTAGAAGATGAGTCAATGAGTCTAGTAATATATGTCCCTCTGATATTCATCTTTGCGTCCTGCTTTCTTTTTCACTTGTTTCACAAACTTTAGATTTTTTGGCACCAATTTCATAAATAAAATACCTTGTTTCTCAAAGAAAGCAGATGTTTCAATAATCTTGACTACAATTAAAAATATATGTGGGCTTAGCAAATCTTTTTTATTTTTAATAATATTCTCTACACGGGTTTATTGTTTTTCAGAGAGTATGAAGGCTTTTTTCAATGTAACAAATTGCCAAAAACCTTCAACAGATGCTATTGGGGCACAGGTTGTAAATTACTACATTGCTGCTGAAGAAATCCTTTGGGACTATGCCCCTTCTGGTATAGATTTCTTCACCGGAAAAAATTTAACAGCACCTGGAAGGTTTGAAATTCACTGTTTGAAATATGTATGGTTAAATGATAAAGATAATTGAATTTTTTATAGCCCTGATATTCTTTTAAAGGATTTAAGGTACCATATAACAAAATATAAATATTAATGAAAATCATACTTTTATAATAACAGTAAAAAATGTATAACAACCAAGAATGGTAAACTAAAGGGAGGAAAATAATTGTAGCCGATCATCTAGGTTAACAATTATTTACCAAAGCAAATGAAAATATACTACTCGTCTTTTTCTTAGCTTTATTATTATTTTTTTAACCCAGACTGTGTCTTCACATAGCCAGAAAGTCCTGAGCAGCTTGCATGGATGAATGGCAGTCCCAAGGGAGGGGAAGCCCTGTCTAGTCTGGGGGAAGAGAAGGTCCTTGAGCTACGGCCAGGGCGCTTTGCTTCCCACACCAGTTCTGCAAGGAGGCTGTTCCCTCCACGATGACATCACTTCAGCAATGGCGCTTCTTCAAGCTGAAGGCAGAGTTGTCCTTGTCACTATGCCCCTCTCTTCAGACCCCGCCCCCAAACCAAATGCATTAGCTACCTCCCTGCCTTTGCACCTGCTCCATCCTTCTTACTAGAAAACTTCACAAACTCCCAACCCCTTACTCCTCTACCCTCAACTCACATGTCACCAACTGTCCTAGCGCCAAATTTTAAAACAGATTCATTTAATATCTTTGAAACATTTAACACCATAGCAGACAGCAGTATTCATAACCATTTAGGAAGCTTCAAAAGCATTCTTCATGTGTAATATACTCCCTTGCTAAGAGCCGAAGGCATAACTGAATGACTTTCTATGCTATCTTTAAATCATATCATCTAAACATTAACTCAATGACACTTAAGAATATATTAGCGACTGTTGCTTTAATGACCAAAACCTAAGACTGAAATACAGCACTGTGAATCTGCATTGAAATATGCCAAACAGTACTTAATGACCCTGAATTTCTGACACTTGTCCTGCTCAGTATCTATTTACCAATTTAGAGGTTACAGGGATTTAATTCTTCTGGTCTACTGAATGAAAGTGACATGTCAGAAATGATCAGGTTCTAAAACCACCAAAAAATACTAATGCTTTCCACGGTATTTGATTTATTTTTCTGTAATTCATTCACAGAAAATTTAAGAAAGCCAAGAATATTATGTCCAGTGAATATTTTCTCTTAACATTTGAAACTCATCAATAAATTAATCAATCTGGGTAACAGAACTGTTATATTAATTGTGAAAAGGTTATCTGGGCTTAGAGCAAAAATTAGATTCAAGATTAAGTCTTGCTTTCATTTTATATTGACCACTATAATTGCAAATCAGTAGATTCTTTTAGCTTGTTTGATTCTCTTAGCTGTGAAATTCCAGGGTATCTTAGCACAGCAAGCTCTCACTTCATTGCTAGAGAATACTGTTTC
The DNA here is from genome assembly GCA_004026745.1 of Myrmecophaga tridactyla. Taxonomy (NCBI): domain Eukaryota; kingdom Metazoa; phylum Chordata; class Mammalia; order Pilosa; family Myrmecophagidae; genus Myrmecophaga; species Myrmecophaga tridactyla. The sequence continues at coordinate 15,532 of PVIY010012485.1, read as the reverse complement.
TGAGGGGACCCCAGATATATATATTTTTAAACATGCAATAATAATAATAATAATAGAATGAATATCTTAATAGTATAGCATCTCTGTACATAGTTATTTTGAAAGCAGTGTTTGTTATTTTCCTGAAAAAAAATCAGAGCATCTTTAATATTTTTCCCCAAAAGAAAATTTTTAGATAAATGATTAAGTAGAGAGCAAATATCGAAATATACAGATACACATACACATGCATAGACCAAAGACTAAAAGGAGGAGACCAATGAAAATGTTAACAATAACTCTAATAAATGGTGGGATTATAAAGAACTTAATTTTCTTTGTTGTATTTTTCCTTATTTTCCATGTTTTCTATAATGAATATGCATTGCTTTTATAATTAACAATGAATTATATATATATTATAACAGATATGCATAGATTCTTCCTTTCTTTTCACATTATCATATAAATATAAAACTTCTTCATGTATTTAATTCCTCTGCACAGTGAATCTCAGAAATACTTTGAACAAAGCAGCACCAGAATTGGAGGAACTTACAAAAAACTAGTTTACCGTGGATACACAGATGCTTCCTTCCAAAAACAGACGGCAAGAGAAGAGCATTATGGAATCCTTGGTAAAATGCTCAGTATAGCTTGCTAGGTTATGTATATCATTTCTCCAAATTCTATGCAATCAAAACAATATTCACACAGTTTTAGAGAACTTAGCCATAACCTTATAATCTTATGGAAACAAGGCATTCTGATTCACCCAATGAATCTTTTTCTTTACATTTTTTTAAATTTCTTTTTTATTGTTGTTATTTTATTTTTTGTTTGTTTCTTTTTTTTAGTTTTTACACCCAATGGCTTTTTTTTTTTTTTTGGACCCAATGGCTTTTAACTGCTTTCTTTGTTCCCCATAAATCTAATGAGATTAATATATTCCTGCGATCCAAAACGAGTTTTCTAAGACCCTGAATCACCTAGACCGCTTGCAATAGGAGGTATTTCAAACCCATGGCGTCGTCCCATTCCTTTGCTCCTAGGAAAGCCTCGCCCAAGCAGTACAGACTGACAGTTATGGCCATGAAAACTGAGGACAACCATTAACTCTGTTGGTTTCTAGGCCCTGTCATTAAGGCTGAGGTGGGACAGAGCATCCGGGTAACATTCTATAACAATGCTTCCCTGCCACTCAGCATTCAAAGTCATGGGTTGCGTTACAACAAGAGCAATGAGGGTTCCTTCTACAAAACACCTGGAAAAGGTAAGTAGAGCTCAAGGTGGGCCCAAGCAAGCTATACCACAACATAGTATCAGCAAGAAAATAAAATTCCTTCTAAAATTGTTGTCCAGCCTCCTTTTCATATCACAACAACTCTGTGCCTTCCTTGTGGCAGAGTTATTCTTTCAGCCACCCCATTCGATTATCACTCAAGGGGCTGCAAGGTAGGCAAGAGACAGGCCTTGCTCTGAGAGATCTCAGAGTCTGGCCCAGTGCATTCACGGTCCCGAGTTCTCTTTTATAAATGTGTATCTCTTGCTAGGTACTCCCACACCATCATCACATGTGAGTCCTGGTAAAACATTTGTCTACACATGGGAAGTTCCAGAAGATGTGGGTCCCACCTCCAAGGATCCCAATTGCTTGACTTGGCTATACTACTCCTCAGTGAATGAGGAAAAAGACACTAATAGTGGCCTCGTGGGGCCTCTCCTGGTGTGCCGGAATGGAAGTCGTGGAGAGGACGGCAAACAGGTGAGCCAAGGGGCCTGTGTCCAGGGACTCCTTGGGGGGCTGCATGAGACACAACTTCCCAGACCCAGCAGTGTCCCAGGGCGACAGGAACCAGCAATTTCATCTTCCGTATGCTGATGCCTCCCAAATCTATTATCTGCGGAACTATACTGAATTCTATCTCCTCCTGCCAAATGAATTCCCATGCTGGTATGGCCACCACACACCTCAAATTCCACTGGACTTTTTTTTTTTTTGGATGCTGTATAGCAGGGGTCACATTTCAGTCTTTTTCCATGTGAGTATCCTGTTATTGCAGCACCATTTGTTGAATTTTGGTTTGTTTGTTTGTTTGGGGGAAGTGCATGGACTGGGAATTGAACCCGGGTCTCCTGCATGGCAGGCGAGAATTCTACCACTGATCTACCCTTGCACCCCACACTCTGCTATTTTAACCTTTAAATCTTTCTCTGAATAGCCACTAACCATACTCCACCTTCCCGAATCAGCCTCTTTTCCTCTATCTTGTCTCTAAGTTAATGGCCTTACCAAGCCTGAGACTTCCTTCAACAACTCCTTCTTTCTCACCTCCAACATGTAATCACCAATACCGCTGTCTTATTTTAGGTGTCTTCTGAGTTGGTTTAACTTCCTAAGTCCTGTGCTAATTCTCATCCTACTTCAGAAACTCTCCCCACCCCTCCCTGCCAATCCTGGGTACAGCACTCCCCAGACCAAAAATCACCCCCACAGGAGGCCAAGACAAGTTGCTGGCTAAGAGACCGACATACGGCCTTTGCTGATCCTTCCAGACTCATGCCCTGCCCCCCTCTGTACACCCCACTTTGACCATCCTACAGAGTTAGTTCATTAGTCTTTGAGGGAGGAAGGCTGGGTTATATCTCTTTGATTTTGTACCTCTTCTCTCTGTCAGGGAGGATCTTTCTGATGAAAAAGAGACATTTTGAAGACTCAGTCTGAAGGTCTCTTCTTTTGGAAGAAGAGACCTAATTGTTAATCCTAACAAATTAGGGATTGCCATAGTCCGTTGTGCATGTTTCTTTTAGAGAATTTTTCTGTGCACTTATTTTAACTGGTCTATCCCTCCCACTAGACTGTTTCTTGAGAGCATGTTCAAGGTTGTTTGTTTCTCTGTTTTTGTAACCACCATAGTCCCTCTCTGGCATTAGTGGATGCTCACTCAATAAATACTTGATGAATAAGTTTCCCTTCTTCCTTATTCACGAGTGAACTAATATTTTGCCCTTATATAAAAAAATTCACATATAATAAAGTATGCATACCCAAATACAAATAAATGTGTCACTAACTTTATGCTTACTTACAACTACAAATGTATATTTACATTCATGTATATAATACAAGTCAAGTGAAATAATCTCTTCATTCTTATAATACCTATAATTTTTATATCTTGTCCAACAATATAAATATGCAAATATAAATATCTAATTTCTTTAGAAAACTTAAAAATGCACCTTTCTATAATTGAGAACACTTTGTTTAATTTACTTTCCACAGAGCACTTCATAGCATTCTTTGTACAAAGCTGCTATAAATATCTATGGTCATACTGTTTAGCTTTGGGAGTTTAGATGTAGGGGTTTCTAGAGTAAGAGATTTATGAAAAAAAAAAGCCATAGAAACTTCTCCCAACTTAATTCTTTGATAGATTCATTCGCTTGGATTCACTGTGTCTGGTTATGAGCCCACAGAATAAGTTCCGCTGAAGTTCCATGGGCACTTAAAGACTGGAAAAGCGATGCACAGAAAATAGTAACAGTTTGTTAGGGAACTCACAAACTGGGCAGCGGGTCCTGGTGGCCACAGAAGGTTCAGAGCAGCAGTCAGCACCCAGCAGGTCACAGGGGGTTCCATCAGGTAAGAGCAAGGAAGGCACAGAACCAGGATGAGCTTTGCCAGATCATAAACACGTTTTGTAGAAGTTGCTGACATGTGGCGGGAGTGGTTCTAGTACAGGTAGCTACTGTGCTTAGGAGTACCAGATGCGCCTACAGGGGAATGGGTCGCTTTATCTAGGAGTAAATGGCTTCTCCAGTTTATGGCCTCACAGATGGCTTTATATAAAGTGTCCACAAACCATGACATTAATTGGTCAGATTTTCCATAAGTATACAAATCCCTTTATGGAAATCCTGTATGCAGATGCAGATCAACCATTTCACTAGATTTTGAGTGTGAATCTTCTACCCTTTGGGTCTGTTCGTTTGTCTATTCTCATCCACAGAAAGGAATAGACAAAGAGTTTTACCTGCTTGCCACAATATTTGATGAAAACAAAAGTCATCTCTTGGATGAAAATATCAGAACATTTACCACAGAGCCTGAAAACGTGAATAAAGAGGATACAGAATTCCAGAACTCTAACAAGATGTACTGTAAGAGAGATTATAATTTGCAAAATGAATGTATTAAAGGGTCATTTCATTTCATTCTACTTAAAGAATCACAGATTGCTTAAGAGAGATTCACATATTTTCCCCAGAGACTTGCTAATATTTTTCATGTTTCCTTAAAATATACTTTTCTGATAAAAATATCAACTACCAGGGTGATTATTTTGAATTCAATTTACTAAATATTTCTCAAAGTCTTCTTGGTGCAATACTTTATTTTAGTGATTGTTAAATGTAAGACAGAAAGATGACATGGTTCTCAATGGCTAAATTTGATGGAGTGGGTAGAATGGGGTGTTTGCTGATGGCTGGATGGCTGCTTTTTTTCTGTGTATGCTATATGGCGGGGGTCACATTTCATTATTTTTCCATGTGAGTATCCCCTTATTGCAGCACCATTTGGTGAATTTTTGTTTGTTTGTTTGTTTTCATTTGTTTGTTTGGGAAGTGCATGGGTCTCCCACATGCCAGGTGAGAATTCTACCCCTGAGCTACCCTTGCACCCACCTTGCTGGTTGCTTTTTTGAAGAAGGTGCGGTGTGGTGACTGATGACACAGGCATGCAACTGTCTCCCTGGCCCTGGTTCTTCAATTCTAAAATAAAAAGGGGGTTCAAGGATGATCTAATGAAAAGGCCATCTAGCTCTGTCATTCACTAATTCCTTAATGTCCTTGGAGTGATTAAATAACAACAGAAATCAAGAAAGTTGTACGTAAATCAGTGCCTTCCTGCAGGAGTAAACTGTTTCATGATTAGTGCTTTGCTCTGCATTTCAAAAGATGTCAAGAACCGGCCATTTAAATACTCGTTTTTTTGTCATGGATGTCTTGCAGCTATGAATGGATACATGTACGGGAACCTGCCTGGACTGGATCTGTGCTTAGGAGACAACGTTTCGTGGCACGTTCTGAGTGTGGGATCAGAGAAAGATTTACACGGGATATATTTTTCAGGAAATACCTTCACTGCTTTAGGGGCAAGGATGGACACCATAAGTCTGTTTCCACATATCTCGCAGACACTCTTTATGAAACCTGATTCCACAGGTAAGTAGGGCATCTGCTCTTTCAGCCAGAAACACATCCAAGCATGCACTGGATACTCTGTTGGTACACAAAAGAAAACAGAAATGATACAACAATGCTTAGAAAATCTCCCGTTGGCCTGTTCCATTTAATTTATGTACACATTAGCATATCATTTTCCTGTAGACATAATCCCCTCAGCCTTTTCCCATTCTCTGTCTTTCACAGCCTCCAGGCTTTAACCCAACCTACACTTTTTAAACGCATCAAAAGTTTTGAAAACATTTAAAAGTTTTGAAGTATTTTCACTTGTTTTTGTTCTAATATGTTCTGCATTTCATGTTGTTGTTTTCCATTTATTTCCCTGGCCTCCCTCTGCTTCTATCTGTTTGTTTGTTTGTTTCTAATCAATGACTCACAGTATCATCACACACTTATGTATACATACTGCTTCTGCCTTCCTCTCTCCACCCGCTTCCTTACTAGCTTTGCTCTCTGCATAATTATTGTTTTAACCTCAGTGAGGTTTATCCTTGCCTGATAAATGGGGGGCGGTGGTGGGGAGTACCTCAATCAGAGAATTGTGTGGATCAAAGGGGGGCTAGTCAAATGACAAAAACAAAATTTAAAAAAATTAAATTTAATTGAAATTAAAATTAGAAAAGGGGAACTAGTACCCCCCTGAACCTAAGTCACTTATTTTTAAAATAGGGATTATAATAATTTATAATCCACATAATGGAATAGACCAAGATCAAATGAGATAGAGTGTAGTAAAGCGTCCGGTATTTGGTTGCCTTTCAATAAAACTTGAGTTCCTCCTTTTATGCTGCTGATCTACCCCCACCCAAACACACACATACACACACAAATCCATCCATCCTGGTTAAAAACCACTGGCACAAACCGTATACTGGCTACACAATAGACTAGCCACTCTGAAGACCATGGATAATCATTATTATTATTATCATTATTATTATTTGTGGTACCAAATATTCATTTGACTGAATTTCCCACATTACAAAATTTTCATTCTACTTTTCAAACAGAGGAAACCAGTGATTAAGAGCAATCAGAAGGGGATAAAGAAAGAAACCTTTCTCCAAATCTCTTCGTCTCCACTGCACTCACACACTCACACAGGGGAGGGGAATCCCTGCCCACTTCTTCCTCTCCTTTCCTGTGCAGATGTTTTCCTGGACTTAACATTTACCTTCCTGTCATTCCCTTTCCTCAGTGCTCTTGGCCACAACAGACATGTCATGATGCTTACGACGTGTCAACCCCCAGGCTAGTGCCCAGACAGGGATCATTTCCTTCTAAACAAATTCTCTTTCTAAACCCTCTGGGTCTGAATATTTTGCTTCCTCATCAGTCTTCTCAAATTTTAGCTTCCATTAAAAGTAACAGCAACCACAGAAAAATGCACAGAGTTGAAAGAGATGATTAGTGCTAATAAAGGAAACAGAAAATTGCCAAAGTAAAAGAAAGAAAACTGGGATTCAGGTGGAGTTTACTGGCATGAACCAAGCTGGAGTTTTTCTTATTGTCACCGGTTTGCATTCTTAACTTATAAATCCAATTCCCTTCAACGTCTCTCTATTCCCTCCACTGCCACCACCCTAACCCAAGCCACCATCAGCTCTCGTCAGTTCTTATAGCTTCCTAGCAGGCCTTCTTCCTTCCACCGTTACCCACTCTGATCTATCCTTCACACAGCTGCCAGAGTGCCCTTATGTCATGCATCTACTGAGAACCCACAGCGCTCCCATTTCACTCCATACAAGCTGCTCATTCCTTCCCGTGATCCACGAGGGCCCCTGAGACCTGGCCCTCCACTCCCCACCATCCTCTCGCCTACTACCCTTGACCTTGCTTCCTCTACTTCAGACACACAAACCTTCTTAGATGTCCTCAGACACACCCAGGAGACCCCTGGGTGGGGCCTTTGCTCCATCTGCTTCTTCTGCCCAGTTGCTTTGCCTTCACATGGCCACAACTCACCTCTCTCGAGTCTTTGACCAAATGTCCCTCTCCCGACAAGGCTCGCCCTGCTCATGCTATCACTACGTCGGTCATGTGGGCAATGGTGGTGCAGTGGCGGAGTTCTCGCCTGCCACACCGGAAAACTGGGCTCACTTCCTGGTGCCTGCCCAGGCAAAGGAAAAAACAACACATTGGTCATTTCTCTCTCAAGGCCCCCTCCCCACCCAGAATGTTAACCCCCCTTACACTGTTCTTTTATTCACAGTACTTATCACCTCCCAACATACTATAAAAGTTTCTTAATATGTATAATGCCTGTCTTCATACCATCCCCCAATGTAAGCTGTGAGAGCAAGAATTTTTGACAATTTTGTTCACTGATGTTTCCCAAGTGCCTAAAAATATGCTTGGCATATAGAAGATGCCCAGTAAATATTTGTTGAATTAATGAACAAACAAAAAAAATTAATGAACAAATGAATGAATGGTCTTGCTCTATTTCTCTCTGGTGTTTCTATCTGATGGATGACTTCACAGAAGAAAGAAATCTGAATGCAAAGCTTTCAGTATTCCTTCCTTATTCACCTCTAGGAACATTTAATGTGGTTTGCATGACAACAGAACACTACCTAGGAGGCATGAAACATAAATACCAAGTGAGACAGTGCCCCAACTCAACCCTTGATCAGATGTCCTACAACGAGGAGAAAACGATCTACATTGCAGCTGAGGAAATCATATGGGACTATACTCCTAGCAAGAAGTGGGAGAGAGAACTACACCGTTTACAAGGCAGAAAGTATGGTGACAACTCTAGTCTCTAACTGGAAATAACCACTTCTGTCATCTTCCACTCTTGCCTCTCAGTCATGAGTGTCTGTGTGTTTGTGTGTGGTGTGTATGCTTAGAACTCCTCCGATTATAAATTACCTCAAAACTTGAATATTTGGTGTGTGTGTGCATGGTATTTCTTTATGTGTGCTTGGTAAGGCATGTGCATATGGCAGCTTGAAACTTTATATAAAGTACCCCAGAAAATCATGTTTTTAAAGGTAATCTATTCCTGTGGCTGTGAACTGATTGTAAGTAGAACCTTTCGATGAGGCTCCTTCAATTAAGGGGTTACCTGGGATGGGTCATAGTCCTTACTGGAGTCCTTGAAAAGAGAATGAAGTTCAGACAAAGAGAGAGAAAGCCATGAAAGCAAGAGCCTGAAAGCAACAAAATCTGAAAGAGAAGAGAGAAACCAGCTGCCATGTACCTTGCCATGTAGCACCAAAAGCTGGTTTCTGGGAAGAAAGCATCTCCTTGAGGATGCCTTGATTTGGACATTTTTCTCAGCCTCAGAACTGTAAGCTAATAAATCCCCATTGTTTTAGCTAACCCATTTCATGATCTCTGCATTCAGTAGCCTAGGAAACTAAAAATGTGCATGTGTGTGCCAAAGATGTGTGTATAATACGTGTGTGGCATCAGGTGTGTTTGTGTGTGTGTGTTAAGGATATATTCAATTATGCATAACTGGAAATTTGTGTGTGTGAGATATATTCAAATATAAATGACTTCATAACTTTTTAAATGTCTACATAATTTACTTCTTCCAGCTTGTCTTTTTACTTCTTGCTTCCTTCCTTCCTGCTGTGTATTACCGCCCATTCCTACCACCCGTCTCTCACTTTGAGGAATAAAAAATGGAACTACACCCACATTTAGCATTTGGAATCAGTCAGATTTTTCGTTTGTCTTCATTTGTTTCTATCTATATTCTTCTGGGAGCCTCAAATCTCAGACACCGATTTTTTTTTTTTTTTTTGGCAAAATTTTATTTCTTTCTCTGCTTTTCACTTTTACTACTAATTCACTTATAAAAACCAGAATTTCATCCTGAGAGAATGTTTCAAAATACAGAGTGGTTATCCAGAAATCTTAACAAGATTAATATGTTAAAAAAGAATTACAGACTTCCAGGACGCCAAGGAGGTGGTGTAAAATGCTCCAAAGTTCCGTTCTACCACAGAATTTTTTTTTCGGGGTTGGGGGGAGGCAGGCGCATAGTCCAGGAATCAAACCTGGGTCTCCCACATGGAAGGCAAGTATTCTACCCCCACCCCCCCAGAATTTTTGAAAGACTAGCAAAAACAGGCAAAGCCATTTCCTGAGACCTCTGGAAAAGTTAAAAGGTTGCAGTAACTGGGTAACTGCCAAATCAAGAAAACACAAAAGTGGTAGGAGAAGTGCTGCGCTCCCTTGCTGACTCCTCTCCCACCCCATCCTGGTACAGTGTGGAGCTGACACAAAATATTGTTAAGATGTCAATTTTACCCAAAGCAATTTACAGACTCAACATAATCCAACCAAAATTCTGACATTCTTCTTTGCAGAAATGGAGACGCTAATCATTAAATTTATATGGAAGGGTAAGAGCCCTAAATAACCAAAGTCATTTTGAAAAAGAAGAACAAAGTTGGAGGATTCATACTTCCCAATTTTAAAACTTAGTGCTACAGTAATCAAAACTAGCCTTTGGCACACGGAGAGATGAGCAGTCCAATAGAATCAAATTGCGTTCAAAAACAAACCCTCAGATCTATATGCATTTAATTTTTTTTTTTTGTAAAAAAAAGAGAGAGAAAGAGAATACTACTTTATGAGGTAAAATAACCTCTAGGTATTAATAAGTTGCATTATTGCAATAAGAATTTCTTCTGTAAGAGTGCATTGTCTAATTTAATGGTCAAATTAATTTTGTGCATTTTATTTTTGTTTTCACTCTCTTAAAGCATATCAAGCATATATTTGGAAAGAACTGGGACGTTTCTTGGGTCCGAATATAAGAAAATTGTATATCGTCAGTATGCTGATGACACATTCACAAATCAAACAGAAAGAAATGAGGAGGAAAAACATCTGGACATACTAGGTATTGAATCGGTTTCTCGGACTGGCTGGATTATAGGGTGGAGTTTAGGGTTTTTCTTCTCGTCCGCAGCCACTAGAGACTGTTGTACAGATTGAGGTTCGATATCCACCTTGACAGAGGGCACTGCATGGAATTCTAACTCTAATTCGTTTGTTGAGAGGTGTTTTTACTGGGAAAAGAACCATAATTCAAATATTATTTCCTGGAAAAGAAAAAAAAATAGAAATATTACCTGGCTTCTTGCCCTCAGAATCAAGAATTCTAGATTTGGACTGGACCTTAGAAATGCATCTAGGTATAATTTCAATGCAGCTAAAACAAAGCCCCGGGAACTCTAGTTTGGTGGGGAGGGGGGAGCCTCTTTGTTTAAATTAAGTATCATCTCTCTCTTCCCATCCATGAGTGAGAAGAATTACAACCCTTTCTTCCCCCCTTGACTGGTCAACCACAAGTCCTCCACAGGTGACATTTCCAGAAATCACATGGCATTTATGTATGCCCAAATCTTGTTTGAACCCTGACATATGTTCGCATATCAGAGGCTATTTTCTGGTCTGAGACCCTCACTGATGGACCAGTGTGCTGGTGGAGGAATTTTCACTCTTCTTGGCTATCATTGGTCCCCTGGTCTGGTCTCTTTGTGACCTCTGGAAGGAGACCCATGCTACCCAGTTACTGCTGCCTTCTTGTGGGCTCTAACTGGCTGGTTTTCTCTAGGATTCTGGCTGATCACACCAACATAAATAACAAAATGTGACCCTTGTGATTCTAATAGCATTTATACAAAAAGGAAAATTCTTTACGGAAAAGGAAAAATAAGCATAGGGTTTGGGAAGGTGGGTTTGCCATGAGGAAGAGAGGGGCCCTTTCTCTAGCTACCATCTAACATCTGCCAGGCATCTTCAAGATTCTGATTTTAGTCGTTATAGGACAAGTTTGAGAAGGGTTCTTACTGCTTAAATCATCTTAAAGCCATCTTGGTTTCAGAATTTTTAGAGCCACCAACTCAATCTGCTTGCAAATAGAGCATTTAAGACAAATTTTATATCTGTAGTTCTTGGCTTGAGATGGACAGGACAGAGAGTTAAATGAAAGTTTTCAGTCTGTGGTGGAGAAAATCACCATTGGTCAATAAACAGGCCTTGCAACTTCTCGCAGTCCTTACTTAGCATTAAACAGCCAGAGAATAAAACACTTTGATGAGAGTCAGAAGGGAAAATAAGTGATTTCATTTCTAAATTTGCAGGGTTGTGTTTTCCTTAGCATCAGCTAAAGCCCATCAAAAGCAGTTTTTTAGAGGTGGAGCTTATAAAAACTCTGGATTATTTATATTTTTCCAAGTAAAAATCAGTTTAAATTGTTTCATAAGTCAACAGTGATCCACTTATTATATGTCTTTGTGCTTCACTTGGCTACATGTTAAGTAAAAGGATAAGAATAGATCACTATAAATACTTGAGAAGACATAAATCATTATAAATACTTGAAAGACAGATGACTCTACTTGTAATTGTAATAAATAGTAGTTTTTATGTTCCCTAGGTCCGTTAATATTTGCCAAGCCTGGTCAAGTACTCCGAATTGTCTTTAAAAACAAAGGCACACGACCACATTCTATTCATGCTCACGGAGTGAAAACAAACTCTTCCACTGTTGTTCCAACTCAGCCAGGTAACTGCTCTGAGAAAAAGAAAAGCCCTGAAGCTTTTCCACAGGACTATATTTCTTCCTTAAATATGGGTACAATTCCAGATGAGAGAGAGAGCAGTGGACCAGTAAGAAGGGCCAGAAGAGAGTTTGGAAGGAGAGTTCCTTTTGAAGTTAAATTGGCTTCCAGAATGGGGCACGATGGGCAAAACTGTGCAATGAGCATTTGGTCTGTAGGACCCACCTCCCCATTGTGTACAATTTCTCCTCTAGGGTTGCCCTCTCTCCTTTCTCCACACCCATCTACCTGACAGGTATACTTAGGCTATGTTCAATCTCTCCAACTTAAGTGCTAACATAGGAGTTGAGTATAAGTTGTGGTATGTGAGGAAGGGGGCAAGGAAGAGTTGAGTCACTGAGGGGAATTGATGAGCTTCATGTATTAACACTTCTTTGGCATCACCATGATATCGCTCAGAAGAAAATTAATATTGTCTTCATAAAATTGCCCAGGAAGCAAACTCTGAGAAGATTCACATGCAGATTTGTATGGTAGTGTTCTAAGGATCAATGACTAAAGTAAGGAAGAGAAAGATTGGACAGAGGGAGAAGTCAAGCAAATATGCAGCCTCAATAGAAGTCTCAGCCAACCCTAGGAGAAGTTCTGAAGATAGGGTGACCCTCAGCATCCTGAACTGAGCAGAGAGAGTTGAGTCTTCATATCCCTGCACCAGTTATGGATAAGCGCTCAGACAAGGTGGCTTTCTTTAGGCAAGGTAGTGTCCCAAGGGATCTTGACGCCTGGAGGAACATCAAATCCTTCATTCTTAAAGGGGGATGCGGGCATGGCATCAGAACACCTACTGTAGTTGCCCTCCAAAACAAGTAGTTTTGGGAAAGCATCAAGAGCCAAATTCAGGAAGGGAAGATTTGTGGGGCAGAAGTACTGAAAATAAACTTTGGTGGTAGGTGAAATATTCCCTTTTGTTTTTCAAAACAATCTTATGGCAGTATCAACATGAAGCTCCTATCAATGAAGACTGCAGGTCACATACCATTCTGATGAGTCAGGAAAGGATCACATTACTTGCATTCTACGGTCCCTTCTGAGTATCTACTGTGTACCAGGCACTGTTCAGTGTTTTAGAAGGAAAAGACTAGTCCTAAGTTAAAGGTTAAAGATTAGTAAGACTGGAGATGGGGTTGACTGTGGAGGAAGAAGACCATGTCAGGAGTGCTTGGGAAAATGATTCTAAATCTCTAGAAGTGGAAGGTGTGGGGTGGGGGGAGGGGGGGTGGATAAAACACCTTTCCTGCAAGACTACAGGATTCAGGTTCTAGGGCTCGTGCAAACAGCTTTGGGGGTGGTGGATGGGGTGGCATGTGATCCACAGGTTAGAAGGAATAGAGCTGGGATTCAAAACAGGTCTGTCCCATTTCAAAGGCAGGGTTACTTCCACCACAATAAATACTTTTTCAGTGAATAAATTAGATATTTAATGATTGACTTTTTTCAATGGCAGAATCACTATAAGGTTTTGCTCCAGTGACCCTGGGCACCTAATAGCCAGCACTGGTCGTGACATTGACCTCCTCTGTGTCCCGGGCAAAGGAACACCTGGGACTTCAGATACACTATTTCATCTCACCCCTAAATCCCCAAGTTATGTATTTGAGGAAACTGAACCTCAGAATATAAACACATTGACTAAAGATCACAAAGCTAGGAGCAGTAGAGGCAGAAGTGAAAACTAGGACTGTGCTGCCTAATACAGTTATAGCCTTGGGGTTTGCTCATTGTCTGGTTCTCCATAAAGATGTATGATTTCAAAGACTCTATTTAAATCCACTGTATTTATATATTTTAGGAGAAATCCAAACGTATATCTGGCAGATCCCTGAAAGAACTGGCCCTACCTCAGAGGACTTTGAGTGCATTCCTTGGTTTTACTACTCCACAGTGGATGTGATTAAGGTAAACTTTAAATCAAATCACTTTTTTTTTTTTGCATGGGCAGGCACTGGGAATCAAACCCGGGTCTCCGGCATGGCAGGTGAGCACTCTGCCTGCTGAGCCACCGTGGCCTGCCCTCAAATCATAGTTTTAACCCAATCTTATAAAGAAAGAAGGGGAAGAAGGGACTTAGCTTTAAGAAAAAAAAATCTTACTTCTATGTAAACTTTTTATTAAGTAACCTGAATTCAGCTCAGCTGCTAATCTTATACCGGTTTGCATTGTTTCAAAAGTAAAATAAATTATTACATTATGACTGCTTAGATTTATAATATTATCTACAATGTCAAAAAATTAGAAAATACATGTAACTGTATAATAATATCTCATTCCTTGTTCCATTTGATAGGATTTGGGTTACAGCAAACAAACTATGGGGTTTAAAATTCTATGAGAAATGAAAATGTATCATATTGTATATATTTTTAAAACTCTTGACTCTGGAGTCTAAATTTATTTGCTTTCCAAAAAAAAAAGAGTTCCCTTCTTTGAACTTATTTATCTTGGCCCACTCTCTGCCTGGAATAAGAATCTACACAGAGATTCAACTTAAAATGAGTATAAACAAACAAAGTCTCCCACTGAAAGCTGCATGGCTGGGGGGGTGCAGAGGCATAAGGAGGGGCAAAGGAACCGAGTCCTTTAGACTTCTCTGCCAACCAACTCCAATGCCAGAGAATTCCAATTAAAATCGAAATTCTGTTGTTAAATGAAAATTTCAAACATAGAGCTAAATCCAACAAAGAAAATTTTCTAAAGTCCCCTTGTTAGGCACGGAGTCATTAAGGAATCTGCACCGGACAGCGAGTTAAACCTTAACAGAGTGATCGAAGAGAGAAAAAGCAGAGAGACAGCAGGAGGCGGGAGCCAGCGAAAGGAAAGGAACATGGCTCTCCCTCTTTGTTCTGGGAGCTGTGTTTGAAAGGGAAAGTGAAGCCGGGAGGGGAGGGTGCCCACTGGGTGTTGTGTTGTCCGTTGATAGGATGGGAGCGTGTTAACTGAGGGTGTGATAGTTTGCTGAGGTGTTCATGCACTGCTCTCCTTTGATGTGCAGCTGCATGGATCAGCAGGCTGGGGTGCTGCTAGGGGAGGGTGATAGCTGCAGAAACGGATTATGACCATATTTCTAGTTATTTGGGTATCTGCCATCTGGAGGATACAGCACCAGCCGGTATCTCTGGACCTGCCAAGGAAGCTGAGCCCGGCGGGGGGCAGGCGCCTGAGGGGTCCCTGCATCAAGAGTTCCTTTTGCTCTTAAAATCCTTTTTCTGAGATCTAACACCCGTCTCAGGAGTTTGTTGTACTCTTTAGATTTTGATTCTAACGCGAGAGATGGTGGTGTTTCTTCAGTCAAGGATTTAGCCTGACGTGCACTTTGCTACTTACTTTCACCCTCAGAAACGTGAGACCTGACCTCACTAAAATTAAAACTTGGGGTGCACGGGTGGTTCGGTGGTAGAATGCCTGCCTTCCAGGAGGGAGACCCGGGTTCCATTTCCGGACCATGCACCCCCACCCCACCCCACCCGCACATACTAAAAAATAGAAAAAGAAAACTTGCTCACAAGCCTCTTATTGTTTGGGAGACCTGGTGGTGACGGGCGCAGCTGATCCTCTCATTTTGCCTCTTCAGGATCTCAACAGCGGGCTGATAGGGCCTCTGGTGGTGTGTCGCAACCACACGAAGCCCAGCTTGGTCCATCGCGTCATCCTCTTCCTGATTTTTGATGAGAACAGATCCTGGTACTTTGAAGAAAACATCAAAACCTATTCTC